>JAKTWU010000274.1:0-37418 GCA_030582435.1 Taiozyma onychis
TCCCGAAATTATAGACAAGTCATGCTCAAATAACCAGCTTAAAATCGCCTCAAAGTACTGGAAGATCCCAGACGATGACCAGTATCTGACCTCAATCTCCATCAACAGAGAAAACAACGAACAAATTGCCATTTCTTCAGGCCAGACTTCTTCAAACCTATTCATCTACCAACTAAGCTCTGATGACTCCAACTTGACTCACCAACAAACCATTACTTTGCCTTATATCTCCAAGCTAGACTGGTTGCATTACGATGATGAAGAGAGTTCGCTACTTAGTGGCCACAAAAATGGTGTTTTACATCTAACGTCTATCCCAAACTCAGAATCCAACGAAAATGCTCGTATTATCAAGAGATTCAATCACAAGAGGCATTTCAATTCAAACAATCACAGAAATCTGGCCATCAAGCAGATAAACATACACCAATACAACAAAGTTCTAACTTTATGCAATGAGAATCTTTTCCTGTGGGATCTGGAGCACAGGTCTGACTTACCAATCCTGAAGAACCAAAACTTAGGTATGCAAAACTTTGACTCTTCACCGATTAATCATGGTATAATTGCTGTGGCTGGTAAATTTGGTGTTGCTATCAATGACTTGAGAGCTTCTCTAAACGAACCATCAGTCTTCACTCCTGAGGATGAATTCCAGAAGGGTGCCAATAACATAAAATGGGCCCCATATGACTCAAACGTCATTGCCGCATCTCATCTTGACGGTAATATCAGACTTTGGGATATCAGAGCCCAAAACTTCTTTGGAACTTTGAGCGGTCATAAAGATTTGATAACAACAATGCAGTGGTCTGACAGCTCCTCGAGTGACCTTTACAGTGGCTCAAGGGATGGTAATATTGTTCATTGGGACTTGAACTTTGAAGAAGATCTAAGTGATTGTTGCTTAAGCGGTGGCTTAGATTCTGTCAATTATCACAATGATTCATTCATGACTAATGATTCTGATATATATAAAGTTGTGAACAAAAGACAATGTGGTACGCTGATTCCAGCTGCTAAAGACTCGATTATTGAAATAATTTCTACGCAAGATAAGATCTTATCCATTGATGCTGATTCCTTCCTAGGCGTGCATGACAAGACTATAACTGAAACTGAGACCGGAGAAGGTGTCTCAGGAATGATCATGGATGAACTATATGAGTCGCTACCAGAGATCAGAGACCAGCAAATCAGTAATAGCAGTTCAGATGAAGAAAGTTTGTTTGACAAAGAGGCCGTTCTTTCTTCTTCTCCAACATCTACATTGATCAGCTCTCCAAGACATTACAAACAACAAAATATCACTTTACTTGTCAATGGCAGTGAAAACAGTTTAAACACATTGATTGATGATGGTAAGCTGCTGATTAAGAGAGATTCTGATTCCACCATCAATGAAACTTACAACACTGATTATGACTACCACAGGCTGTACCAAAATATTAAACCTCAACCTTCCAGACCTAACGATGTTTATGATCAAGAAACCCCAGTCACCTATCTTTGATTTCGAGATGGGGAGTTAATACCAATAAAGTGCTTCTTATTTATTAACCAGCAGTAGTACAACAACATATTACTACACTACATACTTGTTTTCAAAAACGTACATCTTTATAATACAAAATCATAACTTCTAAACAGATTTGGCTAAAGCTTCATAACCAGGAGAAACATTTTCATAATTCTTCAAGAAGATCTCCTTCTTATTTCTATCCAAGAACTGCAATAGATCTTCCAAGTGTTCCTTTAGAGTACCAACACTTTGTTGATCCATAGTAGTTTGGGCAATCAAAGCAGGTAAAGACACAATCAATCTCATCAAATGCTCTGCACCATAAATCTTGGAGAGCTCTTGGTTCTTGTATTTAGGAGTCTTGGTAATCTCGAGGTATTGCTGCCTTTCGAATCTGTAAAGCAAAATGTTACCTAAACATCTGTTGAAATAAACTTTCAAGCCTGTTAAAAATTCATTCAATATTTCAGTATCCGTGACTGATTTCTTCCCCAGGGACTTTCTAAACTTGTTCAAGATATCTTCGACGTTTGGTTTAGCAGGGATCTTGAGTAGTTGGTGATCTTTAGTAACCAATTCCCAATCATCGACGAGGAGCGATTTCAGAGAGTCTGGTATTATGATGATGATTTCAGGTTTCTTTAGATATTCTTGTTCGTTCTCCAATTCTAGTTCGGATCTTCTCTTGTTGGCTCGTGATATACCACCACCGTTCATAGACTTGGAGACGTCAATTGACCTTTTCCCAGACGAGGCAGAAACAGAGGATGTAGCCGATAGGGCAGCTTTCTTCAACTCCTTTTGCAATCTCAAGTTTTCAATGTTGAACTCACGCAGACGGCCTATGCCGACCCACTCGTCCCAGGAGTTCTTCCAGCCTTTGTAATGGACGAAATAGATACGCTCATTTGCCAATTCAGCAGGGATTTCGTCGTCTTCGATGTCCTCTTCGCCCTGTTTGGTGAGAGCGACTTTGGAGCCAACCTCGTGGATCTTCAGCACCTTGGCTTCGTACAATAGTGGGCCGTGGTACGCCAGGCACTTGTCATTGACGCTGAGCTCTGCCATTGTCATTTTCCTGCGACTTTCGGTGGCGTTTTCACTGTGACTTTGGTGTTGATTCGAGACTTTCTCTTCAAATACGTTTATTACTATAAAGGAAATGTGTGTCCTCCGGGTAACACAGTTTTTGGCTGTATCTGTCCCAATCGGGAAATATAAAACATCAGAACACAAAAAAAAGTCAAAAGTTCCCACAAAAGATCAACAAAATGGTCCTTTCCAAGCACAAAAACCAACTTTCCCTCTGCTAAAACTTGTGCTTTTGCTGCGATTTGCTGCCTCTGCCCTGCTGACTCCGCGTGACTTCTCCTATCCAAAATTCCCAGCGTTTTTCTCACGGCTTTTCCTGTTTCCCAAACGGTAACTCCATTCGAAAGTGCTGCCACAAGTATTGCTTCTCGAGAGATCCTATCCCAGCTGCCCTCCCGTTTGACGCTCCTCCCACTGCTCTGCTGCCCCACTGCTCTGCTAGACTGCTTAACCATCCAACCAACAACGCAGCCACCAACTCGCAACGCTAACTGAGCTCCTGGCCCCGTCCTCCGTTTCATACATCAACATTCCTTACACATTTTCTTCCAAATGTCCTCCTCACAACAGTCTTCCAACGTCATCGGTATCCACTACAAAGTGGGGAAGAAGATCGGTGAAGGTTCGTTTGGTATCATCTTTGAAGGAATCAACCTATTGAACAATCAACTGGTAGCGATCAAGTTTGAACCGAGAAGAAGCGAAGCACCACAACTAAGAGACGAGTATAGAGCTTATAGAATATTGGCTGGTTCCTATGGTATTCCACGAGCTTACTACTTTGGTCAAGAGGGTCTTCACAACATCTTGGTAATCGATCTTTTAGGTCCTTCTTTAGAAGATTTGTTTGATTGGTGTGGTAGAAAATTCACTCCTAAAACCGTGGCCCAAGTTTCTAAACAAATGATTACAAGAGTTCAATCCATCCATGACAAAGACCTAATATTCAGAGATATTAAACCGGATAATTTCTTGATTGGCAGAGCTCAAACACCAACTGCAAACACAGTCCATGTTGTTGATTTCGGTATGGCCAAATATTATAGAGATCCAAAGACGAAACAACATATCCCATACAGAGAACGTAAATCATTGAGCGGTACTGCTAGATACATGTCAATTAACACACATTTGGGAAGAGAACAATCAAGAAGGGATGATTTAGAGAGTTTGGGTCATGTGTTTTTATACTTTTTAAGAGGTTCTTTACCATGGCAAGGCCTCAAGGCTCCAACTAACAAACAAAAATATGAAAAAATTGGTGAAAAGAAACAATCGACTCAAGTAAGTGATTTGGTTCATGGCTTACCAAGCCAATTTGGTGATTACTTGACATATGTGCGTAACTTGAAGTTTGAAGAAGACCCTGATTATGACTATTTGAGATCCTTGATGGATTTAGCATTAGAATCCCTAAGTGAAACAGAAGATGACCATTATGATTGGATGGACTTGAATGGAGGTAAAGGTTGGGATGCTCAAATCAATAAGAAACCAAACCTACACGGTTATGGTAACCCAACTCCGAGAAACAACACTCAAATACAGCCACCTCCAGTTCAACAAAATCAACAACTAAAGTCAAAAGTTCAATCATTAAACAATTCAAGACACAAGGCTCCGAAGTTGAACCAACAAGGTTATTTATTAAACTCCTCTCAATATGCACTGAACTCCAACAAAGCCAATGACCATCAACAGAATCTAATGAACGATCAAAACGATCTGAGATCCGAAGATTCAGAAAAAGGATTCTGGAGTAAATTATGTTGCTGTGGTTAATCCCTTCATTTGACATTTGACGTTGTTTACATATCAAAGAAAAGTCCATTGTGTTTCCATCTTTTGTTTCTTTCTTTATTATAAGTTTTACTTCTCAAATGATTTTAATGGTAGCATTAACTACACCTTCTCCATCTTCTCCTATATCAAACGTGAACATTTAAAATTAAAACAGTCAAAAGTGTATGTAATCTCTTTCTCTTAGAAATGAAGTTATAAACATAAATAAGAGCAACCCAAAATCAATCATAAAATTCATTCTTTGGTGTTATTATATTATCTCTAGCAAACTGTGAACCACCTTTAGTATCAATGGCATCAGGAAGATCTTCATCTTCATCACCCAGCTCCTCGGCGTCATGTGGGACGTCATTAATTTGAACACTTGGGGCAAATTTGGTATTGCTTAGATTGCTAAATATCTGGGTCAAGAGCTTATCCAAATATTCAGATGAGTTGGCATTATACATATTTGAAGGTCTAACGTCCAATTTGTAATCTGGGCCATAGTACTCATAATAGTCATTGTATGGTAAATCTTGGTCCAGGATTTCATTGTTTAGGATCCCGGTTTCATAAGCCCAAGTTCTGGCAACATTTTTCATTGTGTAACCACCACCACCTACAATCATCAACGGGACACCCAAGTTCTTACAGAAGTTGACACAATTGGCGTGACCGTTCATGGATAAGTTGAAACAACCCAATCTATCACCAGATAAGGAATCACCACCGCATTGTAACACAATGGCACTTGGTTGATACCATTCCATGATTTTGCCAATCAAAGGTTCAAAGATCGATTTATAAGTAGCGTCATCAATACCATCTCTCAATGGGACGTTCACGGAGTAATATTTACCATTACCAACACCAATATCTCTTAATTCACCGGTACCTGGGAAGAATTCACCGTATTTATGGAACGAACAAGTCATGACACGATCCGTTGTATAAAAGGCTTCTTCAACACCATCACCATGATGCACATCGATATCGATATACAGGACTCTTGGATGATAACGCAACAATTCAATGATACCCAATACGATGTCATTTAGGTAACAGAACCCAGAGGCCTCGGCTTTTTTAGCATGATGTAAACCACCAGCGTAGTTGATAGCAATGTCACATTTCCCCCTGTTCAACCTGGCAGCACCTTCCATGGACCCACCACCCGAGATAGCACAAAACTCGTAAAGCCCATCAAAGACTGGAGAATCATCACCAACGTTGAATTTGGCAGATTCTTTCTGAAACATGTCCAGGTTATCTGGGGACACCCTCGATAGGAAATCAATATATTCGTCAGTGTGGAACTGGCACATTTCTTGCTTGGTGGCTGGTTTAGCTCT
Organism: Taiozyma onychis; assembly: GCA_030582435.1. Classification (NCBI taxonomy): domain Eukaryota; kingdom Fungi; phylum Ascomycota; class Saccharomycetes; order Phaffomycetales; family Wickerhamomycetaceae; genus Taiozyma; species Taiozyma onychis. The sequence continues at coordinate 5,752 of JAKTWU010000274.1, forward strand.
CTGTGGAAGTTCAGTTAGCAGATATTCACTAAGCGAAATCGAATGTTACTCACGTAGATCTCCATCTTCTTATAAAGACCGTAGTTCATGATCAAAGAATGGGCCATTCTCATTCTGTGGGGCTTCATAGGGTGACCGGCACCGTAGGCGTAGTTACCGACATCAGCTGAAGGAGCACTGTTAGTACTTGAATTTGGGCATATCATCTTCTTCTTGGTATAATTAACTCACCATCATAGAAGTAGGCGACTCCTATTGCAGAACAGTTAGTAAATGGTTGTGTGGACAGTTTCTGAGAGAGCAAAACTCACGCTTTTTCTCATTTGGCTTCACTGTGATCGGATCGAACGGCTTGTTTTCGTAGTTTGCGGATCCCATCGTGGACTTTTATGTAGTTTTACACTGGTTCTGTTAGTGAAATTGGTGAAATTGAAGAGTTTTGGTTAATATTTGTACTAGCTTTTCCAAAATCTCATTGGGGTTACCCGGTGAAAAAGAGCGTTTAATGATTGATGCCTCTTTATACTGGAAAGACACAGTTTTTGCCACTTTAACGCTTCATTGTCCTTGCAGTAGAGACTCTGCTGAGTTCTTTTGGACACTTTTGAGAAATCCACAATAAATATTCGCAATGGTGAGTTTTCCCGGTCCATTTTGCCCCACTAATGGCCATTATATCATTACAAACACTCTCGAGAACTAACACAAGAAACCACAGGTTCTACCCATAGTCATCGGTGTTGGTATCACATTCGCCGCTCTCTCCACCAGAAACCTCCTGGCCGCATACTCCAAGTACACACGTCTGAGCAACGTGCGCATAGCAGCACTGAACGGTGTCAAGCTCCATAATAAACCAACCATCCACATCAATCCACAACTGCGATCCCAATTCATGAAGTTCCCCGGTGGGTTCCAGGGCAGGATGACAGAGGCAGAGGCATTAGAGATCCTGGATATCCAGGGAAACGATATCATGAACCTGACGAGGGACATACTCAAAAGGAGACATAGAGAACTCATGATCAAGAACCATCCGGACAAAGGCGGGAGTCAATACCTTTCGATGAAGATCAATGAGGCAAAAGAAGTTCTAGAGAGGAGCTACATGTTTAAGCATTGATGCTCCGTTCATTAAGTCGTTAGATCGTTAGATCAAGTCTGTCTCTATATATCAAACAGAGGATCTATCCAATAATTGTTGTTGTAGTTTTTGCTGTAAGGGATCAACCCTCTTTAAGCTTTCCAAAATCTGCTGATCCATCTTAAAAGTCAAGCCATTATTCTCATAATAATCTCCCGTTTTCAAATTAGAGATGGGTAATAACCATTCTTTCCAATTGTCACCCATCACATCTTTCCAATTTCCCTTCCACCCCAGGTCAAAGGGATGTTTCATCTGTGGCTGGAACAGACCATTGATGCTATCGCTGAAGATCATGGCATCCCTTGAGATCCGATACCGGTCAAAGTTCTCAATTGTAGTGACATTATTCAGTAGAAAGTATAAGGTCAAACCTGTAAACACACTTGTGGACACGGACATACATAAACTCAAAACACAGACAATTAGTAAGTTCAGATTGATAAATGCATCTTCAAACTCACCGTATTTGAAGAATTTGTAAATTCTGACACTGGAAACCACCAGGATCAAAGCCGTATAGGCCACCGTGATCAACAGGAACTGGATGAAATACTTGTGATTATTGAAACCAATACAGCTAGCGAACCATGGACAATGGTGATCCATCTTTAACTGACAAATGTTGCAGCTTGAGCAATGATGCGTTCTATCAGGCTTCCAAACTTCGCATGTCGGACAGTATCTGAATTTCCCATTTTGTTTCTTTGTGATGGAGTTGTTCACCAGTTGTTCAGGAGGAGCACCGCCCTTCAGTTCCGTGAAATCCAATGGTGAGCCAGCACCGACGCGAATGATCTTAAAGTACGTGTACAAGCCGTCAATGAACAGGACCAGACCCAAACACAGCAAAGCAACGCCACTGACGCCTCCAATGAGTTGTAGACACACAATAGAGTAGGCATAGATACCGTACAAATAAAGCCCAGAAGTCAGGAATTTCGGGAAAAGCCCCGCCACATAGCAACAAAAGGACTCGTAACGTCGAAGAAACATGCTGGAAGACGAGTAAACGACTCTTTGAAGGGGAATTTACCTGTGAAAAGTTCTTTGAGTTGATTTGTATACACTTTCTCTCGGTTAAAAGCGATTTTCATTTATTTCAGCCGAGAATTTCGCGGATGTTACCCGGACCTCGGACATTTCCCCGGATAATGAAATCCATTCGAGACTTCTCTTGATTAAAGGTGGAAAGTTGGTGGAAAGTTGCTGAAAAGTTGCTGAAAACTGCTCAGAAAATGACCACAGACACCCCCAAGAAGCCTGCTAAGCCACTGGTGGTCACTCTGGAGGTCATTGACTCCGAAACAAGAACTGTGTCGCTTTCCAAGGACCTGAAACCGAAGTTTGGCCAGTATATCAGCTTGAAACCTATCGGTTCAAAGGCCTTTAACAAGTTCATTATCTACAAAGTCAACAATTCACATGTCGAAGGCGTTAACAAAGTTGCTGTCCATGATTCCATGATCCAAGATTCCACGATTCAAAATGCCCTCATTTCCGTTGCTTCTCCAATTGAATTGACTAACAGCATTATCTCCATCACTGATGAACTTTATGAACTTTTAAAAAACCATTCCGGATCTGAGCTGTTTGTCATCTTCAATAGGCTCCAAGTCGGTATCTTGCACGAGGGTGATTCATTGAAATTTGGTAAAGTGCTGCTTTGTGAACCAATCAATCAAGGTCTGTTGACACAAGACACCAAGATCACGTTGATCAAAGGCTTGCAAAGGACTGACACTGAGAATAAAGAGGAGACAGAGTTGGATATCTCGCATTATTTATCCTCAAAGGTCACAGAGTTGGATATTGGAGTTGAATCATTGAAAGAGATGGATGAAGGTTACAAGGAAGATGATGAACAACTGGCGTTGGCCAGCAATTCCATTTTATCCAAGATTGGTGTTCTGAACGGGGATTACGTCGAGATCAAATTTGAGAATTACACGAAACTAGTGAGATTACAAACCTTCATTGAGCCACACACATTTGGTGATAAACTGTTCTTATCTCCAATCTTTCTAATCAACAATGGTTCACCATCAAAAGTCACCATCTCCAAAACCAACAAGAACCTGAACAATGTGCCCATTGCCAACTCCATCAACATTGTCAAAATTGCATCACATATCTCATTATCTAGAGCGTTCCAACAGTCATACTTATCGAATCTTAAGACCTTCTTTGAGATCAAACAGAGAATTGTGTCAATTGGAGACTTGATACCAATCACTTTTGACTCAATCATTGCAAAGAACTTGACGAATCCTGAGATATCATCACCTTTAGGAAACCCAGATTCAATCGTGTGGTTCAAGATTCTAGAAATTGATGGCGTCACTGAAGAAAACCGCAAGCAATTCATCGTTGACCCACAACATACATCGATGTCCCAATCGGGCATTATTCGCCAGTCACCACCAGATTTGAGCTTCAGTTGGGATACTTACTTGAAATTACAACCGAAATTCCCATTTCAAGGTTTTGAGCATGCTGAGAAGTTGTCAAAGCTTGTCAAATCCTCATTGATCAACACAAAGCTAAGGACAAGTATACTGGTGAAATCCGGGAATAGGAACGTTGGTAAGACTTTTCTCGTTGAGAACTTGGCTCAACAATTGGGTGTTCATTATGCTACCGTTGATGGTTATGAAGTATTAAATCCATCATCAGATTCTAAGACCATTGGTACCATTCGTGGTAGATTGGACCGTGCCGTTGAAGAAACCTCCAAAATGATTGTCTTTGTCAAGCATCTCGAAGCCATTTCACCAAAGCAAGAACAACCAGGGTTATTGAACGCTAAATTGATCGAGCTGATTGATGATTACACCAAATCAGGTGTTATTTTCATTGCAAGCGCCAATGATGAAGACAAGATCTCCGAGGATGTTCGCTCCAAGTTCAAGTTTGAAATCGAAGTTCCAGTTCCCACTGAAAGTCAAAGATTGACCATTTTCAAGTATTTGATAGAGAAAGACCCATCTGTTGAGATAAGAAATGATGTATCTTTCCAATCATTAGCTCTACAGAGTGCTGGTTTAACTCCAAGAGATTTGTATTCCATCTTTGCCAATGCTAAGGCATCTTCGTTAGAGAGATTGGAAGACTTATCTGAGACCTTGAAAGTTGACATTGGATTCATCATCAATAATAATCCTATCCCATTGACCCCACTGGATTTCGAAAACTCTATCAATGATGCAAGAAACAAGCTGAGTGACTCTATTGGTGCCCCAAAGATTCCTAATGTTAAATGGGAAGATATTGGTGGGTTAGATGTTGTTAAGGGTGAAATCTTGGATACAATTGATTTGCCTTTAAAGCACCCTGAGCTATTCTCGAATGGTGCTAAGAAGAGATCTGGTATCTTATTCTATGGCCCACCAGGTACAGGCAAGACTTTGCTAGCCAAGGCCATTGCTACAAACTTCTCATTGAATTTCTTTAGTGTTAAAGGTCCAGAATTACTAAACATGTACATTGGTGAATCAGAAGCCAATGTGCGTAAAGTATTCCAAAAAGCTCGTGATGCTAAGCCATGTGTTGTGTTCTTTGATGAATTGGATTCTGTCGCTCCCAAGAGAGGTAACCAAGGTGATTCTGGTGGTGTTATGGACAGAATCGTGTCCCAGCTGCTATCTGAGCTGGATGGGATGAGTGAAGGTGATGGGGGTGATGGCGTCTTTGTTGTTGGTGCCACAAATCGTCCTGACTTGTTGGATGAAGCACTACTAAGACCTGGCCGTTTTGACAAGATGTTATACTTGGGTATTGCTGATACTCACGAAAAGCAAAAAAACATCTTGGAGGCATTGACTAGAAAGTTCAAGATGAGAAATGTTGACTTGAGAAAGATTAGTGAAGAATGTCCTTTAAACTTCACGGGTGCTGATTTCTATGCTTTATGTTCAGATTCCATGCTGAATGCAATGACTCGTGTTGCTGGTGAAGTTGACCAGAAGATCAAGACTTATAACAAGGACAAGAAGGAACCTGTATCCACAAGATGGTGGTTCGATAACGTGGCAACTGAAGACGATACACAGGTGTTTGTGGAGATGTCTGATTTCTTGAAGGCTCAAAGAGAGCTGACACCAAGTGTTTCTCACGAAGAACTGGAACACTATTTGAGAGTAAGAAGGAACTTTGAAGGGAAATGAGTGTATCAACTCTTTAGATTCTCTCTAGAGGAATTCCACTACACATTGAATATAACAAATGTAACAAAATATGCGCTTTGTAGAGAATTGGACCGATAAGACTCTGCTTATATAATAATTCACCGCGAACTCGTTCTATATATTTCACGCGATGTTGATAATTGACACATTTCAGAGGCAAACACACACAAAAGATCGAAATTTAAGCCAGAAACAGCGAAAGGAAATGGTGTCTTACGGGTTCTTCCATCCGTATTGCAATGCTGGCGGTGGTGGTGAGCGTGTATTGTGGCAGGCGGTGAAGGACACGCAGAGTCACGATCCAAATTGTAAAGTGGTGGTGTACACTGGTGATGAGGATTCCAAAAGAGCCATTCTGGCCAATGTTGTCAAGAGATTCAACATCGAATTGGATGATAAAAGACTTCAGTTTGTCTATTTGAACAGAAGATCCCTTGTTGACTCTGCCACGTGGCCATACTTCACTCTGTTGGGCCAGGCCATCGGTTCTGTCATCTTGGCCCTGGAAGCTGTGAACAAGTTTCAACCAGATTACTTCATTGACACTATGGGCTATCCTTTCTCATACCCAGTTGTTTGGTTATTGCTAAGAATTCCAATTATCACATACACACATTTCCCAATCATCTCGGAAGATATGCTGAACAAATTGGATTGTTCATTTGATTCATTCTCAGGTTTGAAGACCTTTGCTAAATTCATCTATTGGCAATTATTTATGTTCGTCTATACTTTCGTCGGTGCCTTTGTGGATGTTGCATTAGTCAATTCATCATGGACTTATAACCATATCAAATCCATTTGGACTTTAAATGACGATATCAGCATCCTATATCCTCCGTGTTCCACTGAGAAGTTCATCTCCGACGATGATTTGAAGCTAACAAAATGGGGAAGGGATAATGAAATCATCTGCTTAGCTCAATTCAGACCTGAAAAGAGACATGGCCTGATCATTGAAGAGTATGCCAAATTCGTGAAAACCACAGACCTTGCCAAAGCTCCAAAGTTGATTTTGATTGGATCTATACGTGATGTCAGCGATGAGAAATACGTGACAAAGTTGAAGAGACAATCAGAGTCCTTGGGGATTCCAGGTTCACATATTGAGTTCATTCTTGATGCTAAATATTCCTTTGTCTTGGAAAAACTGAAAACTGCCAGCTATGGTTTGAACGCCATGTGGAATGAACATTTCGGTATTGCCGTTGTTGAATACGTTGCTTCAGGTTTGATACCAATCGTTCATGCAAGCGCAGGTCCAAAGTTGGATATTGTTGTTCCATGGGATTCAGAAAACCAAAGTCAATCTTTCGAAGAAACAGACACAACAAGAACTGGGCTTTTCTTCAAGAGTGAATATGATCCAGACTTAAAACCGAGAGAGAAATTCAACACTTTAGCAGAGACTCTAAGCATCGTTTCCAAGTTATCAGACGCTGAAAAATTGGTAATCAGTAACCGTGGTAAACAATGTGTCCTTGAGAAATTCTCAGATTATAAATTTGATAACAAATGGGATGAAGCCCTGGAGAAGATCGAAATGGTTCGTCTTGAGATTGAAAGTGAAGGTTGGTTGAACAGTAGAAATGTCTTGATCTTCAGTGGCTTCATGATTGGTTTGGGTATCGTTATATTGGCACTACCTTTGATTTGGAAGCGTTTTAAGGAGTAAATAATTTAGAATATTCATAAATTCTAACATATTGCATCGACATAAACCGCTATGTACTTATTCATGAATTGAGTAATTCAGAAAAAAAAAATAATGTTATAATGAACTTTAAACAAAAGGTGAAATTAAGGAAATGAAGAAAAATCATCCATGAACAAACTGTCCGTTTTCTCTTCTTTGCAACACTCAATTTTTTCTTTTCTTCATAACACAGGAAGATCAAACTTGTAAATCAGTATGGGTTTCCTTCTTATCTACGATGTTCTCTTCCTCGAAACCTTTAGCATTGTCCTTGGCACTTAGGTTGTTGATTTGTGGGGTTGGAGGTTCAACAGAAACCTGAGGTTGCTGCTGTTGGTGTGGCTGTGGCTGAACCGGCTGTTGTTGCTGTGGCTGTGGCTGAACCTGCTGTTGTTGCTGTTGTTGGACCGGTTGTTGGACCGGTTGTTGAGCGGTTTGCTGTTGTTGTTGTTGATACTGAGGTTGGAAACCAGGCTCCAAGAATGGTTGTTGGGTAGGATATGGAGCATATCCATTCATTTGCCCATTGTGTCCCAGAGATGGTTGCCTTTGGATAGGAGCAAATTGAGATGGTTGTTGTGGTTGTGGGGAATAGTTCAATTGTAATGAATAACGTTGTGATTGATGTGGATGCAAACCTTGTGGTGGTAATGATTGTCTAAGGTTTGTTGGTTGTAAAGATGGGGATGCAACTTCCTTCATGTAGACACCGGACATCAATGATTGTGGCACTGGAGTATTTGACGAGGTTGGTAATAGAGTGTTGTTGTTTGGAACTGATAAGATGGTATCTGTTTCATGGGATGAGTTGTGAGAATGTGGCCTTTGGACTCTTGACACAGTGGAGCTAACACGGGATAATTGCTTAGTATGGTTCTTAGAAGCATAGACACCACGGGAAGTTGGAGACATGGATTTCAAGTTCTTGATGTCGTTATACCATGCCAACATGACTTCATAACTTTCAGCTCTAAAGATGAACTTGTGTGATGATAATTTCCCAACTTTTTTCAAGACAAATTTATTCTGATTAGTTTCCTTTTTCGAATGTTCTTCTAATTCAATATCATCTAATGATAAAGACATGACTGGGATTAAATCTTTCTTACGTTCAGCAGATTTAAATTCATGGAAGAAAGATGGAGTCAAGACGTAATAACCTCTAGAATAAGATTTTAAGAATTTTGAACGACGTTCAAGAAACGATGATCTGATTTCGAAAGTCAAAGGATCGTTTTGCTTTTCATACTGAACAATTTTAAATTCACGTTTTGGCAAGTTTTCATCAATAAAGTTCTTATCTTTAGCCATAAAGTTATCCCATTCAAAAGTTGGTTCTTTTTGTAAAAACCCATAATCCAAATTGGAGATCAATCTTTCAAAGACATTTTGAGCCTGTTCACCTAAAAGCTTAGCATAAGTGGTCAAGACGTTTTGAATCTCATTCACAACGACTTTTTCCAATTCTTTACCTGAAGATTGCAAGTTCATGTATGCTTCATGCAAATAGTTTTCTTCGATGAATTGTCTCTTGATCTGTTTATCAAGGGTTATTTTCAATAAGTATGGGTCATTCTTTGGTTGGATGGAGGCAGCATTGAATTTGGCATTTTCAATGGCCCTCAAGTATGATTGTAAATCAGCTCTAGTTTGGGAAACCTGTTTAGCAACCGAGTTTTTGAAATCCGAGTTAAGAGATTTGATTTCCTTGATCTTGATCAGCAGTTCTTTTCTCAATTCTTCCAAAGTTGGAATGACGTGTTGTGTAAGTTCCTTCGCGGTACGTTGGGCAAGGGCACCAGAGCTTGCATGATAATTGACCAAGATCGATGGGAGATCCTGGATGGAGCCGTTACCTTGGGGCAAAAAGAAGCTGTCATGGCTAATTTCCGGGTGCTGCTGTTGCTGTTGCTGTTGCTGTGAGTAGGAAGAAGAAGGGCCCTGTTTGTCGGTAAAGGTTGTGAACTGCACGGCGTTACGCAAACGTGTATGCTGGCGAATAATCTCGTCCTGAATGCTGGCAACCTCGTGGAGGTATTTGGACAAGGCGGCGACGATGTTGCGCCACTCAACGAACCTGGCAGCTAAGACCTCTGTTGGATTGGCATTGGTTGGGACTTTAACAACAAGGGGGTCTCTTGGGTCCTCACGACGGTCAATGGCGGTGGCCTGCCTGTTGTTGACTGAGCGCAGGCGGTTCTGGGAGGTGAGCGAGTTTGTCTTGTTTGCCGGTGTCGGTGTGGAGGAGGTGGGCGGTTGGTTGTTGTTGTTGTTGTTGTTCTGTTGGATGCCAGGTTCGTTGAGTGAATGTTCGATAAGATGGCGGTCGTTAGAAGTGAGCGAGCGGGAGTTGGCATAGTTTTCCAGGTTTTGGAGCTGTTCACGGTTCTGCTGCTGCAAGAAGTGAGCGTTGGAGATGGAGGACTCCATTGTGCCGTTACGGGACATCGCTTTGGTCAATGGGCGGCTAATTCAATGGGCGGCTCTTTTTGTTTATAAAAAGAGGTTAAAGTTGCTGTTTTTTTGGAGAGGGGTTTTCTTTAGTTTTTCTCTTTATTTTTTATTTTTCTGTTTTTTATGAAATTCGGAAATAGCCTGACTTTGGGCTTAGACTTGGACTAATAGAGACTATAGTCCAATCTCGGCTAAATAAAAAAGAAAAAAGGATCTACAACAAAGGACAGCAAAAGAACCATGATACATTAACGGCCGAACAAACCAAAAAACCCCTTCTTCTTAGGCTCTTCAGCCTCATGGTCATGGGCCACAGCATTTTTAGCTGGTACTTGGGCTCTATAATTGTTGCTATTGCTACTGTTACCCTCATTTGGATATGAGATATAATTGAACGCAACGTCAAACAGCACTGGCTTCACCGGAACTGGTTCCAACTTCAAGTTGACAATGTTTTCATAGGACTCTGAGAATTTGTAAATATCGTCAGAAGTGGCCTTCCCCTTTGGCAATTCCTCCAAGATCTGGGATAATACATGGGAATTTTGCTGCAGTGATTGGATGGATTTGGAGAGTTTAACAACATCCTGTTGACTGATAAATTCAAATGGGATCGTGAAATACACTGTACTGATCAACTCTGAGGATTTGGAGCAAATTAATAATGATTTGTTGTAATGTTTATCAGTGAAGTAACGTAGGGCAACCAAGTTTAGTTTCACAGTTTGGTAATATTTGGATAAAGAGCGTAAATTTTCCAATAGTTCGTCATCAGAATAAACACCTGGTAATTCCATAATTTCTTTGATCGTCGTCTCTATGGTCTCCAAGATTCTTAAAGTTTCCTTCTGGTTATCAGAAATCAAGGTTTGATCTCTCTTGATTCTAGTGATCAATAAAGAGTATTTAATGTACGCCAACAAGATCTGATCGTCTTGCTCATCATCGTCCTGAATGGATCTTCCAATGTATGAGTTGTGAGTTTCTAATGCTTCGGCCCATAATGTTAGTTCATTATCATAACTTTCAAAGTCATAACCATTGGCCTTGGACACCTTTGATAGCAATCTTGATGTAGTTTCATCTTTTACCTGAGCCTCGTAGTTTCTCCATGAAATGTGCTTAATTGATTCATTCTCATTGATTTTCAAGTAAGAATCATCCCTTTCATTGATCAATTTGTAAATCTCATGAGATTGTTCCCCTGAGACGACCAATTGTGAATATTGGGTTAATTCCAACGATGATTGTTTTGAATCTCTGTAAATAGCCAATTTGAGTGGCTCATCCACATAATCTTCAATGATTGACTTGTATAGAACTTTATCTTGTGTGAAATCTTCCAAGTATTGCAATGCTAACCTTGCTAGGGCGAATGAAGTGATTGCTGATTTCCAATTCTTGGAGACAATACCATAATGACCATTCAATACCTCCTTATAGATCAATAGCTCTAATCTCTTTTGGAAATCATCAGTGGAGTAATTGTTAATCAAGTCAGTGATTAGAGATAATGATCTTCTATATCTTGTGGAGATTAACTTTTGTTTCGACTTGATATTGGTGGAGTTCAGATCAATGACTTTTAGTAACTCCAGGGCAAACAGGTAATTTCTCTCGGCGGTCAAGAAGGTTATCAAGAAGTATTTTTCATCTTTGGAATAATCCTCCGCGGTGAACTTCAAGGTCTTGTAGTTCTTGGTGTTGGTTTGTTGGATTCTCAAGTACTTCTTCAAATTATGGACTCTTCTGGTGATTTTAACTCTCTGTTTGTGGAAGTCCGCAGCAGATTGGAGGAAGCCGGCATTACGAGCACCAAACGTCAGCGAAAGAGGTGATTCACTCATTTGTCAGTGTGCGTTTCTCTTCTTTTTGGCAACGTCATCTCTTTGTTGATTCGTTGATTCTTCGGTGATTTCTTTTCGTCGAGAAAAAAGTCTCTCTCTGTTGACACGGCATCAATTGGCAGTGGTAATAGATGAAAAATCAGTCCAAAACGTCCAAAACTGAGTCTCAACTGAGTCTGGGTCTCAAGTGAGTCTCATCCAGACACCTTCCTTGAGAGACTATCAGGTACACACAGACAACCACAGGTAAAAGCCACCATTTATTTGTTCATTCCAATTGGATCACACGCAAAATGCGCTCTCAGCTGCTTCTGTTTCTCGTGTGCATTGGAGGCATTTACACCTCGTTCTTGACATGGGGTGTTCTCCAAGAAGAGCTCTCCAGCCATTTTTACGGCTCTGAACAGTTCAAAGCTCCCTTCTTCATCAGCTTGGTCCAGTCGCTTCTGGCAGCTGTTGTTGGTTACCTCTACGTGCTCTTCACGTCCACGTCCATGAACTCCACGATCAGCGTCTTTCAACCTTCACTCTTGAAAAGCATCACCCTGGTGGCATTGACACAGTCACTGTCCAGTCCCGTGGGGCTGATGAGTGTCCAATATGTCGACTACTTGCTGTACCAATTGGCAAAGAGTTGTAAACTGATCCCTGTCCTCGTGGTACACACTGTCTGGTACAAGCGTGTCTTCCCACTGTACAAGTATTTGGTTGCCAGTGCTGTCACTTTGGGCGTTGTATTGTTCACGATGGGTAACAAAGAAGTCGGTGACCATGATCACTTATTGATGGGTATCCTACTGCTCAGTGGGTCGTTGTTATTGGATGGTATTACCAATGCTACACAGGATAATTTGTTCAAGCGACATCGGGAATTGACAGGTGCCCACTTAATGTTTGGTTTGAACCTGGTCGGTTTCATCCTGGGGATCGGGTACTGCCTGGCCAATGGTCAATTGATATACTCCCTGGACTTTATCAATCGTCATCCATTGGTCTTGAAAGAAATCTTTGTCTATTCAATATGTGGTGCCCTAGGTCAGGTGTTTATCTTCTTAACGTTGAGTAAATTTGGGTCAATCGTGTTGATCATGGTCACAGTGACGAGAAAGATGGTCAGTATGCTTTTGAGTGTCGTGGTGTTTGGTCATAAACTGGTATGGACCCAATGGGCCGCCTTGGGGTTAGTATTTGCCGGGATCGCTTATGAGGCATTAGTGAAATTGATGGATAAGCCAAAACAAAATATAGAGAACCCAAAGAAAGAATAAGAGTATAGACTAATAGAAAGAAAATTTGCATTATTTAATAAACATACACTTAGCTATAGTTATAGTTCCTTTAAGAAGGCATCAACACTCTCAATAAAGATCTCGACGGCAACCTCTTCGGAGTCTTCACCAATGTTATGAGTAGCTCCAGGGACAATTTTGGAGTGTTTGGACCACAATTTCTCATCGGTGAATGATCTCCATCTGTTTACTACTGCATCTTTATCAACATTCTTTGGAACAAATTGATCCGAACCTGAATATAATAAGAGCAATGGTATGTCCAATTTCCCAAAAGTTTCCTTCAATGTGGAATCTGGCAAGTCACTTGAGAAATAATCATCATCACCACCTGGCAGAGCCATAGACAACCATCTATAGGCGTTAATTGGCGCTCCAAAGAATGCGTCACTGAATTTCTTAGGCAACAATTCTAATGGGTCCTTGTTGAAAACTGCCTGAGCTTCCTTGTTGTAGGCTTCTAAATCCAATTTCTCCTGTTCAAAGTACTCAGTCATGGCTTCCCTATCAGAGACTGAGGCCTGCAGGATGATACCATCAAGGATACCAGTTTTCTTCAGGGCAAAATGAATAGCGTCTTGCGTCCCCGTTGAATGGCCCAATAGCACAAACTTCTTCTTTCCCAGTGTTTTCAGATAGTTGATCAATTGTTCGATATCTGCAACATCACGATCTAAGGAGCCAGTGCCCCAACCGATACCAGATGATTGGATCAATGCTTGATAAATACTCCAATTTGAACTAACCTTGCCCGGTAATTGGGAGAAATATGGCACAGTTAACAAAGTATCACCAAGACCACCAATGAGAACCAAAGCATTTGCGGAGTCGGACGTTTGAAGTTCAAAGGCCTGTAGGCATGGAGTGTACAAGTGTAGTCTACCTTCTGTCATTGTCAATTGAGTGTTGATGTGGTAAACGAGAGAGAAAGAGAGCGGGAGAGAGAGTTAAAGGAGGTTGAATGTTTTGGTATAAATCGAGATAATGCACTCTCGGATCGAAATACCAAATTGGGCAAATGGACCGAAAGCCGAGCCGAGCCACATAGATCACGTGACTACTATTAAAAAGATAGTGCCCCTACCGCCAAGGAAACAATAGAGTTCCCTTTTTTAACCCAAAAACAATTACTTTGTTATCATTTTTCAGTGGCAAATCGATCACTGATCGTGTGTTTTCTTTTCTTCATTCTACAAGCCGCGGCTTATCAACTTTCTGTTACCATTCTCACCACTGAAGACTCTCCCATAGTCAACATTGGCTCATCTTCATAGTTACCCCATTCTTTACTATTGTCCAGTCTCGAAACATCAAAACACCCCGTTAATTTTGCCACCAATCCACTGAATCACTGCTATCACTGCGAGAATGTGCATCCTCGTCACAACCAACGCCAACAGCGATTTCCCCTTTGTGCTCGTGTCCAACAGGGACGAGTACTTCAAGAGAGCCACCCAACAGGTGACAAAACACTCTTATAACAACCACGAGATCATTTCACCCTTGGACATGGCCCGTTCAGACCATGGGACCTGGCTAGCACTGAACCCAACAATGAAGAAGTTTGCCATACTTGTGAATTTCCGCGAGGGCATCAAGGACACGATCAACCCCATCTCGAGAGGGGTCTTGCCCTTGGACTATGTCACCTCGAACGCCTCAACGAGGAATGAATACTTGACTGAGATGGTGCTCAAATACGGCGATGAGAAGTTGTTAACCAAGATCGGTGGGTTCAGCCTGTTGTTTGGTGACTTGTTGAAGAACAGATACGATATCATCTCCAATAAGAACGATGCTGACTTTAAGATCTTCTCCACGAAGCCTGAGTACCACGGTCTATCCAACTCTTCCTTCGACGAACCTTGGGAGAAAGTCAGAATCGGTGAGACATTGCTCAAAGAGATCACAGAGTCGTACAATGACCGTCCTATCCCAAAGAACGAGTTCATTGACAAGTTGTTTGAATTACTGTCTCACAACACTTTGGATAACGTCACCGATGACTATCAAGCCAACTTTGACAAGATAGAAAGCTCAATCTTCATTCCACCTTTGACTGTTCGTGACTATAACAGAAACAACTCCTTCGCCGGTGAATACTATGGGACCCGTACCCAAACTGTGATCTTGGTGGACAAAAACCACCATCTTTCATACATTGAAAGAAACCTGCATTCAAGTGATGATTTAAATGAAGAACCAAAGTACACTACATTTGAGTTTGACCTTAACGAGGATTTGAATTCCCAAAATGCATGATGAAAGATAACCGTATATATATATATATACTAATCTATGACTTAACGACTTGGAAGGCATTTAATGTAATCTGTGCAAACTTTTCGCTTTGATTGATGCAAAAACTATGTCTAATCTCGTCATCTTTGTCAATATGAACTCTTTCCACCAGTTCCAATGACTTTTCAATATCACAAGCTGTTTGATCACTCACCCAATGGTCACCTTCAGCTAAAAAGAACCATTTGTGTACATTTGCATTTCGCTTTAGGAACTTGGTATGGTATTCCCAATCAGATTGAATAGTCAACATTTCTTCACTTGCCAATGTTAAGCTTTGCGAAACCATATCTGAGCTCTTTATGAACTCCTTTGTAATGTTCTTAGCACCTATGAAGTCTGTGTTGATGGCAATACTTAGTAGTTTATCAACAACTTTGTCGGGAAGATACTTGACAACTTTAGGCAACAGAGCCACGAGTTTAACGAACCACGGAGCGCATTCGACTAAGGGATAAAGCAAAGATCCCTTCTTGGACTTGTGAATGTCGATGATGGTGGGTGTCACGAACCCAATGAACTTGTAATTCAACTGTGGAGTAGCATCAACCACCCGTTGCATGATCCAAGAGCCAACGGAATGGCCCAAAATGTACACCTCCCTCTCCTTGCTGACAAACCCTCGGATCACCTGGATCTTGTGATCAACCTGCTCCTCCAGAGTGTATTTCCTGCTATCTTCGCCAGCGAATCCAGCGTGTGATATCCCAAGAATCTCATAACCTGTTGACTGTGATAGCAGCTTCAAATAACGTGTGTAGTACTCGATGAACCCGGGGTTTCCAGGGATGAAAATTAGAATGGGACCGGTTTTGGTGGCGCTGCTTATGTGGTATATCCTCGTGAGCAGTGGCGAAGACAGAGTTTCCAGAGACATTTGGGCAATTGATGCTGTTCCATATGTGTTTGTCTCTTTGTGGTTGTTGAAAAAAAATGGTTTCTAGACAGACAAAGACAAAGACAAAGACACAAAAACTACTGAACACACCCACAGGGCACATGACTGAGCAAGTACGTAGGCAACAGCCAACCTATTCACCAATTCAACAACTGCTAACACCTTTTTTCCAGACTCTTACACGGGCAGAAATCGACGAATACGTCAACGCTGCTGATTCCTTCACCACCATCGATTCCCAATGGCTTCAAACCACAGTCAAACAACTTAGAGTCACCTACGAGGAGAACGCCACTCTGCGGGTCAAGCATGCTACTGAGCCTCTGAGGTTTCTTGAATCGGAGGAGAAGCTCGATAAACTCCTGATTGAGCTCTGCAACATCACACAATCAAAGACGTATCTGTTTGATGAGTTGGTTGACACTGCTGGTGATTTGCTGATCGAATTGTTCAGTCACCCAAACGAGCAGATCACTGACTCGTTAGTCCAGCTGTTCATTGAGCTATTTGATCCAGAGTATCAGGCTCATCAGGGAAAGTTCTTGCAATTTGTTATTGATAATCATGTAGATGTACTGATAATGAAGTTAACCTATAACAAAGATCCAGAGTCGCCACGCCCAGAGTTCAAGGCATTAGATGCGCTGACCAAGTACCAACCGCAAAAGGAGCTTATGGAGTACTTGATTAACAACGAGAACCTCTTCACCATCCTGAATGGAATCATCAAATCAGATGATATTGATCAGAGTGAAACGGTGGTTGACCTGGTCTACAGGATAGCCACTATGGATACAAGGACATACATTGTTAATTTCCCACAGATCATTGATACACTTCTGATTCAGATCAACAAGCATCGTTCACTTGAATCCAAAAGATCCGAGACTTATGTGGAAGCCATTGCTTACCTACTGGGTGTCCTCCTTAGCGTCGAAGAAACTATGCAACACTTCCTACGTTACGAAGGGTTTGAATTGGTTACAATACTGTTGGCAACAGGGAAAAATGTCGGTATAAGGATCTATATTGACTTGAGTATCCACTTGATCGATGATTGGTTTAATGAAACAATTCATTTAAAGTACGCGGAAAAGACTATTAAGTCAAACTACTTTCTGAAACACGCCTTCAATTATATAAAAAAGCTTGATGATCAAGATGATTTGCACAAAGCTGTCAAATTCTTAGCAAGATTGGCTGCTTTATTACCGTTTTGTTCCACAGAAAGGCTTCGATTCGTTGGGAAATTGACAGACAAGAACTTCAAGAACTTGAAATTACTAAATGAGATAGAAACCCGCTTTGAACCAACGCAGGTTCATTGGGATGATACTTATGAAGATGAGAAATGGAACAATGAAGAATACTTTGCCTCAATCTCTAAAGGTTTGGAGATTGTGCAAAAGATCAATCTAATTAAAGCTTGGCTTTTGGTTGAAGACGAGAGCTTGTTTGCCAGGATCACCTCTGAGAAGCTGGTGGATCCTGAAAGAGTGAAAACGGTGGTGAAAGGTTACAGAGACCATTTTGCTGATGACTTGTCTTTGGTAACCGATGATAAAAGGAAAGCCGTTGAAGAGAATGAGCTGGAAAGTTTAGATAGGCTTCTGGAGTTATTATAATGGATGGCCTTGGATAGCAATACATGCTCAATCTGTAGCTCAATGGCGTAAGAACGGTCTCTTCTCGGGCTTAAGAACTTATATTGATTACGTAATCATTAGCTCAGGGGCCGGTTTGCAAGAGAAAAAAAAATCCGCAGAATAATCCGATATAGTGTAACGGCTAGCACGGTTCGCTTTCACCGAGCAGACCGGGGTTCGACTCCCCGTATCGGAATCATTTATTTTTTTACATTTTTTGAGTATTTTGTGCAATAAGCCCTGCTACTAGTCATCTTTGTCTATTTCCAAAAGGTTTGAGAAGTTGTTTTGACCACTTGAGAAAGGAAATTAAGTGTTCTTTCATTTCGTTGTGGCCCCGAAGTCAATTTTGTTTCGAGTCAGAAATCTGAAATATTCCAATTTTGACGCAAAAATCAAGGACATAACCATTAATTTGGAAAAAGTTGCCCAGCATCCACCTGTTTTCTGCTCTAGAATTCCACCCAGTTCCTCATTCCAGTCACAATGTCCGCAGCCATCACCGCCACCAACTTGGACGGGATCCTTCCCCTGATTGCCCGTGGGAAAGTCAGAGACATCTACAAAGTCGATGCCCAAACCCTGCTCTTTGTCGCTACTGATAGAATCTCAGCCTACGATGTCATCATGGAAAACGGTATCCCACAAAAGGGTCAATTGCTAACCAAACTATCCATCTTCTGGTTCGACTTCTTGAAGAAGTACACCAAGACTCACATTGTGGAGACTGACGATATCTTCAAACACTTACCGCAACAACTATCAGATCCAAAGTACAAATCACAACTAGAAGGTCGTTCTCTACTGGTCCACAAATACAAATTAGTCCCACTTGAAGCCATTGTCAGGGGCTATATCACCGGCTCTTCTTGGAAAGAATACAAAAAGACCGGCACTGTTCATGGCGTCAAAGCCCCAGAAGGTTTACAAGAATCACAAGAGTTCCCAACAGCCATCTTCACTCCTTCTACCAAAGCTGAACAAGGTGAGCACGATGAGAACATCTCAGTTGAGCAAGCAGAGAAGATTGTTGGTAAGGACTTGGCTCATAGAGTTGGTGAATTGTCCATTGAACTATACTCCAAGGCTAAAGAGTACGCTAAGGAGAAAGGGATTATCATCGCTGACACTAAATTTGAATTTGGCCTAACTGAAGATGGTGAGTTGGTCCTGGTTGATGAAGTTCTAACTCCAGACTCTTCCAGATTCTGGAACGCAAAGACTTATGAGGTTGGTAAAGGTCAAGATTCTTACGACAAGCAATTCCTAAGAGATTGGTTAACCTCTAATGGC
Organism: Taiozyma onychis; assembly: GCA_030582435.1. Lineage (NCBI taxonomy): Eukaryota > Fungi > Ascomycota > Saccharomycetes > Phaffomycetales > Wickerhamomycetaceae > Taiozyma > Taiozyma onychis. The sequence continues at coordinate 24,507 of JAKTWU010000274.1, forward strand.
TTGAACGGTAAGGAAGGTGTCAGTATGACTGAAGAGATTGCTGAAAGATCCAAGGAGAAATACATCGAAGCCTATGAATCAATCACCGGTCAGAAATGGGAATAGTTATATATAGATGAAAGAGAAGAAATTCATTGATTGGATTAAATATATGAAGTGTTTATTATGAGAAATACAGAGAGGGAACTACACTGTAACATTAACATCAACTGCACTGCTCATTGAATGTAAGACAATTGAAACCAAACAAAACCAAAAGAAAACCTTACCGTACCTATCATAATTATCACTCGGATCAAATCCAATCGTTATTAAACTTCCTTAAGAATGGACTAGGCAATCCAACATTATCTTCACTGATTCTTGCCTGCTCAAACAATTTAGCGTTCTTAGTCAATAAGTGATTAGTCTTTGGCACTGCAAACCCATTGTTCGGTGTGGCCTGTTTAGCGTATTTTTTACTTGTGGCAGGTTCATCGTTGATCAATTGCAAAGGTCTTCTCGATTGTGCTCTGAATGGAGTTTCGTATTCTCTATCTCTTGGGCCGTTTAACTGTCTGGAGCTCGGAGAAGATGCTTGTTGTTGTTGATATTCTAAAGTGCCACGATTTAATTGTGTTGAAAGTTTGGTGCGAGAGCGAGAGCCTCCATTAGAGTATTGTTTCAACCTCTTGCTTACTTCCTTCTCAACGACATAGTTGAACTCATTTTGGTAATGGATTCTGGTTTCTTCCAACTCTTGTTCCATCAATGACCGATTGCTGTTCAAAATATCATTCAGGGATTGTTTAGCTTTAATCAACTCTTGTTCTTTAGCCAGTAGTTCATTCTCAAACTTTTTCAGGTTTAGTTCATAATTCGTTAGTTGTAAGTCCTTCATCTGGATCTTGAAGTTCAAATCTTGCAATAAGTCAAAAGTTGAGGCTCTCTTGTTCAAGTCCACCTGTATACAGCAATTGATGATTCTTTTCAATGATGAGGAGTAATGCTCTGGAATGTCCGGGTATGAACCATACTGGATCTTTTCTTGTAAATGCAAATGGGTTTTAGCTTGGAAGGGTGGATGCAGCGCACAGAGTTCATAGATGACACAGCCTAATGACCAAATATCACATAGCGGCGAATACGGCTTATCCAATAGCACTTCTGGCGACATGTAGTATGGAGTTCCAACACAGGTAATGGCAAACTCTGCCTCTTGGTTCAAGGATTTAGCTAACCCAAAATCACCAAGTTTGAAACTTCCATTAGCCAAAAAGATATTGTCCGGTTTGATATCTCTGTGAATGATAACTCTGGTGGATTCTGATGTTTGTGGGTATTCCATATCTTCGTAAATATTAGTCACCAGAGGCGAATTAACACCGTAGTGGCATCTGTATAGCGCCATTAAGATCTGCGTGAAGATGTTCCATATGATACCTTCTGGTAAGTATTCGTTACTCTGCTTGTAGCTTTTCATTATTCTCGACAAGTCACCACCATCACAATATTCCATGTAGAGGAACAGCATATGTTGCTCAGGTATGTGGTCATGATGGACGTATTGGACAATGTTCGGATGATTGAGTTCACTTAGGATTCTAAATTCTGCGACTAATTGTGATCTTTCCTTGGGATTCATATGACCGTATGGGATCTCCTTACGGACTAAAAGCTGTGTTGCAAGTTAGTATATATAACCTACTACTGTGATAAGTTGTATTAGTCAAAAGCATACCTTGCCATCTCTTATTCTCTTCACCTTTCTGACACAACCGAAAGAGCCTCTCCCGATGAGTTCGAGCACTTCGTACTCTTCGTCCAAGCGTGGTGAATTGGACATGTTATGTTTCTGCTGAAAGAAAAACTATTAAGCCACTTAAAAAGGGCCCTTCTCTTTGTTCTCTTTGTTCTCTTTGCATTTTTCTGTCACTTTCCTCTGGATTTCTGGCTTATAACATGGTAGACGGTTTGTTTGTTTACCTTTTGCCTATTGCGGCCTTGTTTCACGTGATCGCTGACGTAAGCTTTGATTATGTAATCATTTCATTTTTGATTACGTAATTTTTCTGACTCGGGACTTTTTAGATAAGATGAGCTGCTTATGAGCTTCGATTGAAGAGAAAAGAAGACACACAAAAAAAGTGAAAAGTGCCGTAAGTTTGCTCCTTTGACCGGTGTCTTCGCTTATTAAAGACAGAGCACATACTCTTCCTTCTGAAATGGACTCACAGGTGATTGGTATCCTAGGTGGTGGCCAATTAGGCCGTATGCTTGTCGAAGCTGCTCACCGTTTAAACATCAAGACTATCTTACTAGATGCACCAAACTCCCCAGCAAAGCAGATCAACGCCCTTGACGAACACGTTGACGGTTCTTTCAACGATGCTAAGAAGATCGCTGAGCTAGCTGCCAAATGCGATGTCTTGACTGTTGAAATTGAACACGTGGATGCTGATGCCCTTGCCCAAGTTGCTCAATCTACCAACGTCAAGGTCTACCCGTTACCAGAGACTATCAAATTGATCCAAGACAAATACAGACAAAAGCTACACTTCATCGAGCATGGCATTGAAGTTGCTGAATCAATTGACGTTGAAAACACCGAGGAAGCGTTATTGAAAGTTGGTGAAACCTATGGTTATCCATACCTATTGAAATCAAGAACATTAGCCTACGATGGCCGTGGTAACTACGTTGTCAAATCCAGGGATGATGTCAAAGAAGCCTTACAAGTCTTACATGATCGCCCACTATATGCTGAAAAGTTCGCTTCCTTTGTGAAGGAATTAGCCGTTATGGTCGTCAGATCTATTGATGGTGAAGTCTTTGCTTATCCAACTGTTGAAACCATACATGAAAACAACATCTGTCACTTAGTCTATGCCCCTGCTAGAATCCCAGAGTCTATCCAATTAAAAGCCAAGATCTTAGCTCAAAACGCTGTCAAGACCTTCCCAGGTGCCGGTATCTTTGGTGTTGAAATGTTCTTATTGGCCAATGGTGAACTTCTGGTTAATGAAATCGCTCCAAGACCACACAACTCTGGTCATTACACGATAGATGCCTGTGTCACTTCCCAATTCGAAGCTCACATCAGAGCCGTTGCCAATTTACCACTACCAAAGAACTTTACCCAGCTAGCCACTTCAAACACCAATGCCATCATGCTGAACGTGTTGGGTACTGAAAAGCCAAATGGTGAACTAGAAGTCTGCAGACGTGCTCTGGAAACCCCAGGTGCTTCAGTCTACCTATATGGTAAATCCACCAGACCAGCAAGAAAGATGGGTCATATTAACGTTGTCAGTAGCTCCATGGTGGAAGCTGAGCGCCGTTTAGCTTACATCCTAGGGGAGACAAAGACTTTGGAAACATCTAATCCAGACACCAAACAAAAGCCAATCGTTGGTATCATCATGGGCTCAGACTCTGACTTACCAGTGATGGCTAAAGGCGCTGATATCTTAAAGAAATTCAATGTTCCATTCGAAGTCACCATTGTCTCTGCACACAGAACTCCACACAGAATGTCCAAATACGCCATTGAAGCTTCTCAAAGAGGTATCAAGGCCATCATCGCAGGTGCTGGTGGTGCTGCTCATCTGCCAGGTATGGTTGCCGCCATGACTCCTTTACCTGTAATTGGTGTCCCAGTGAAAGGCTCATCATTAGATGGTGTTGATTCATTACACTCAATAGTACAAATGCCACGTGGTATTCCAGTTGCCACTGTTGCAATTAACAACGCCACCAATGCTGCTTTATTGGCCATCAGAATCTTGGGTATCAATGACTCCAAGTACATGACTGAAATGCAAAACTACTTGTTGAAGCAAGAGGAAGAAGTTCTTGGTAAAGCTGATAAGTTAGAAACCATCGGTTATGAAAGCTACTTGGATGGTATGTAAATTAAATATGGCGTTTCTTGTGTTGGGACTAGTATAATGAATTCAAATAGTTTGGAAAAAGAGGATGTAATAAAAACACTGCGAGTTGTTTAAAAGGTCACATTAATCATTAAACCATTAAAAAAAATTAGCTAATTAGTTACAACGTTTTTTTCTAATTCATTCTAGAGATGATATCATCGACATAGTTGATAATAGCTTCACTTTGGTTGGAAATACTTTCCACATAAGGCCAGAATCTACCATGAGCCTGGATAAACCTTGAAACTAGGGCAGACTTTCTTTTCAGGTCACCAATGTGAAAGTTGTTCTTGAACGTGCTGAAAACATTATCTTCCAATTGAGCAGGAATAATCTTCTTACCGTTATCAACAATGAATTCAACATCTTTGAAACCAGGTTTTGAAGAACCCGATTCTCTGACACTCAAAATCTTGGTGAGAACAGCAGATGACGATAACACCGTTAAAGCGTTAGCTATCACCACAATAGATGATATTGGGTATTGTAACCAGACATCAGGGAATCCATTGAATGTTTCTGCTTGAGCTGCCATGGTTTTACCTGGTTCTTGGATAGCATCAGAGCACCAGTTTTCATGTGATCTCAAGGATGATATCTCTGAGGCAGGGGCAAAGTTTAAAGGACCACCAACGACCTGTACTGGAACACTAGATTGGGAAACTTCCGGGATGATGCCATGGCCAATTTCTAACAATCTGACAGATTCCAAGGCAGCAGCGAAGGTATAGACATAGTTGTATATCTGGTCTGGAGTCAAGTTCAGGCAAGCTTCATGGATGTCTTCTAATTTGGACTCATATAGAGAGTTAAACACATCATCTGGGTCAGAATTCGAACCAGTTTCATGAGGTTTGATTAGTAGGATCTGAGCACATTGTGAAACGTTGAGGACCAATCTAGCAACATTCAAGATGAACAATGAAAATGTTCTTGAAATTGAAAGAATCACCATTTTCTTCTTTATGTGTGAAATATGGTATAGGGAGGAGTTTACAACTTGTTCAATAAACTCAATCTTTTTGTTGAAGTTGGCACATGTTGTTGAGTTTAAATAGCCCTGTGAGATTGAATCCATGATGTCTTCCATCTGCTTTATAGCAATAATTTGGAGATTGGAGTCACTAAAGTTCTTAAATAATGAGGGGTCACGCTCAGCCTTTTCCAATTCTTTTTGAATAGCGCCGTAGTCCTTGTAATGTAATGATTTCAAAACAGCATTGTCATTGGAGTCAAAGATTGACAAGTTCAGGTTGAAATGAGAATCAGAGGATGGGAATGACAAATCAGGTAGGAACTGTAGCAAGTTGTTTGAGATTCTTGAGAATGGGAAACCACGATTGATTCTAATCAGCACGTTCAGTCTCCAAGATGACCAGATAGTTCTGATCATGTCTTCATGACGAATAACTTGTCTCTTAGTGGCAACTTCAGCAAACTCGCTCCAATCATTGATTTTAAGAGTTGGCATGACATTGTTGACTCTCAACAGTTTGTTGAAACGTTCGGAACCTTCAATGGATTGTTGGATGTAACCACCTGGACCTAAAGCACCCATTAATAATACCAGAGCTTGCAATGAGTTCTCAAGGCTCAACAAGTCCCAATACTTTTCGGCTAAGAAGTACCAATGTTGAGGGTCTCTCAAGTTTGGGTTTGGAATGGCACTAGCAGAGGCAAATCTTGAAGAACATGAAAACATGGCATGTAACAATGAGGCATCTTGTCTGATTTGAATTTGGTAAATCAAACGGTGCTTTGGTGGTAAGAATGTTCTTGATGGGTGGATGTATCTGTAGTACAAATCAATCAATGTACATGTTGTTCTCCAGTTTGGTAAATCAAACATATCAAGTTCAGCATCGGAGATACTTATGACGTTGGCAGGTTTAGATAGCTTTGGTAGACTGAAGTTGTCAGCCTCAAAAGAGTTCCCTCTCTTTGGATTTCTAGCATGGACTTCTTCATCTTGTTCCTCTTCTTCAAAATTTGAAGGTGGTGGTAGTGGACCTGATTGACCCTGGCCCTGTGGATCCGGGAGAGGAGGCGAGAAATTTTGAGTGTAAGGGTGGTAACCACCATGAGGACCTGGTGCACGAGGAGGTGGTGGTGGTGGAAATGGATGGCCGTATGGATGTGGTGGAAGAGTACCGCGATGGTCAAGAAGTGGAGGGGGACCATCGTGATGGCCTGGTAGTGGAGGAGGATGGTGGCCCTGCATGTGATGAGGTGGTGGATTGTGGTGTTGTTGGTAGTGGCGGCCGTTGTCGAAGGCACCTGGACCCGGTGGAGGTGGAGGTGGTGGGATGTGATGGTGTTGGTGACGGCGACAACGGTCATCATAGGAATCATCCCAGTATGTGCCAGGTGGTGGCTGTGGTGGATTAGCACGATCTTTGCAAGAACGACCAAACGTTGATTCAGATTCATTGGTCTTTGAATGACGACGACTTCCGTAGAAATCACTGCTGGAGCATGAAGATTCGTTACCAGCAGACAACTGTGATTGAATGTTGGCCGCCACTCTTTGCAATTGGCGAACTTTCTCGTGCAAGTAGGTGTTTTGGCTTGATTCTCTTTCATTTGGGGCCAGTATGGGAGAGTGACCACCATTATTATAGAAGGGAGAGGTCACCGTGGAGCCGATGTTTGGCGGTTCAGCAGCTTCTGAGTATCTTGAGTTGGTTGGTGAGACTGGGATGGACTCACCGTATGAAGTGGCTCTGGTCTGTTTGGCGGCATTGTCAGAAGGCCCAGTGGAGGGCGTTTGGCCATACTTTGAACTCTGATTGAATTCTTTGTGTGAAGGTCTGTTAGCACTGTTGTTACCACCGTTACCGCTGTTACCGCTGTTACTGCTATCTCTCTTTCTTCTGCCGCCTCTCTGCGATGGCACAAACACACAGTCGATCGATAACACCTTGCAATTAGTGCACCGCTGATGCTGGATCTGAGCGCCCTTTGCACCCGTCTGAGTGGGCAGTTCACCGTCGCATTTGACCTTCTTCTCACGGCAGGCCAGACAGGCGTGCTTAGCAACAGATCTCTTGGAGCCTGTAGAGCCCGTGACCGGGGGAGTTATGGGAGCCGCCCTGGTGCCATTGGTCATTGATATCATCGTCATTGTAGACTACGGCTTAACGATCTCTCAACGGGGTTTGACTTTGACTTGGACTTGAGTGGTGAAATCAGGGGGGAAGGGGAAAGATACGAGTTTTGTACGGCAGATCTTGAAGCAGTGATAGTGGAGCAGATTTGCCAATGGCAGATTGGTCAGCACCGAATAACACTTTCTTTGAAGGGTTTCCTTCGAAAAGAGTTGTGCTTCAAATGGTATGTGAAATCGGCAATTGAACCAGTTTTATAAAGAAGGGAGCGAAACTCCTTTGGCGGGTTTAGAATCCCACCGAAGAATGTTACAGAAATACGCAGAATCATACCTGACACTGCAGAAAAGGGATTTCAGACACCATTTGAAGCACAAAATCAGACCTTTGGACCTGGAGGTGCCACTTAGCCTTGAGCCTTGGCGTAGTGTAGACGTAGTGTAGGCTAGGACTCTGAACCTTGGTTGAGTGTCACTGGGAAATTATTCTGCTTCGATGACTTTAATGTTATGTTGACTCATTTGGCCTAACGCACTCTAAACATTTTGGATTGCTCTTAAAATCCCTTGCCTTTGTGGTATCCGCATATAGCGACTTACCTGCAACCCAATGTCTTACTGAAAAGTCATCGGCCAATGGGAATTGAAAACCTTCTCGGTATTTAAAATGCCGAATTTGTTCGTGCTTGTGAGCATCGAAAATACACTTCGCGAAAAAGGGGCTTGCAACAATTCAAATTTGGCGTTTCTGCCATTTCATCAACAGAGACTTTCGTAAAGATCGGCAAAGGTCAAAGCCCTACCCTTAACCAACAAAATGGGGGGTTCCAACATTTAGGAAGTTTACACTGAGCCTGGCTTTTACTCTAGACCTCCCCTACTTACAGGCACTTTACGATCGAAACATGGGCCAGGAGGAGTGTTTTTTTTGCTCATTATTTCAATCCCCGAAGTTCGTCTTCAAGGTCTGGAGTCTAGGTCTAGGTCTAGATTTTACTCTTCCACCTGTCTGTGATCACCAGCTTAGAGCACTGTCAATCAGGGGCCGCAATAGGGATTAGATAGAGTGCGGGTTTGTCAGAAACTTTGGATTTCCTCCAGGCACTCTGTTTACGAGAGAATGGATGCGCTTAACTTGTTCTACTGACGACATTGTCATGAGCTTTTTACGAGAGCAAATAATACACTACATTATCGACGCTCAAAATGTCTCATGTAGTTAATTGTGGATCCAGTACACAGCGCCAGGCCTCTCCCTCAATCCTTATATTCCAGTAGCTGATAGAAGTCTCTGTAGCACTGAAAGTTGATGTTTATCAGTAACTTGAAATGATCTAACGATTTAATGAGCTCTGGAGAATCAGCTATCTTATAACCAAACGTTAAACTTGTCTTATATTCTTCATCGTCAGAGAGACACCACAGTATGATCAATGAGTTTTCACAGTCCCTCAATTCATTAAACGTTCTCTCCAACTCGTCTCTAACGATCTCAAAGGTCTTCAAGCTCAAGAAACCTTGACCCATTCTCAATCTCTTCAAGACATACTCCACAACCAACAATCTGATATCAACTCTTCTTTGTGGAATGTATAATTTCAAATCGTTCTCAGCTATTAGGCCTTCAGGGGACTGGTAAGTTTTGTATAAATTGCAATAGAACACTTTCTTCTCGAACTCTGTCAGATCTTTAGTATTTTCAGAACATCTCTTAATCCAGTAGTTAGTATATAAGCTCATCAACTTTCTCCAAGTGTTGAAATATGATTGGAGGTCGTTTGTAATTCTGAAATTAACCTTTGTCAAGTTTCTCAAGATCAAGAGCGATTTTTCAACGTAATCTGCATCATGGCAGTTCTTGTTGTTGATAATATCTTTCTCTGATTCGCTCAGATTGAAACAGCCAGTTGAAATCAGCATATTGTTCATGGCCTTCAAGCTTCTACGTCCTTCGTAATCTTCAGTGTGTTCTCTAAAAGTCTTAACACCGGCACGTTTCATGTTCTTTTCAAGTGAATAGTCGTCTTTCAAAGATTTTTTGAGGCCTGCTCTCAAGACATGCTTCTCATTGAACTTGTCCAGCAAGTCGTACAGTCTAAACTTTCTCCAAGCCAACTGTGTGAAACCAGGTGGAATTAAAATCTCTCCGTAGTCCTCTGGGACTGTTTTTTCATATTGTAGGAATTCCGAGTACAACGCCTCAACCTTCTCCTTCAGTGACTCCAACGCAGTGAAGCAATGATTTCTTTTATCTTTATAGCGACTTCTATAGAAAACACTTGATTCTCTTATACGTCCAACTTGGTCTTGCAACTCTTCCAAATTTGAAACAACGTGAGAATCATTGTTGATTCCAGCTGTTGAGTTCAAAGCCATGTGAGATTCACAGTCATCAATAGCAGCCAACCCGATCAATAGCAATCTGTGAGAATGATACACATTGAATAAGTTTAACAAATCATTCGACCTTCTCCAATGTTTCAAAAACCTCAAATGATCTGCATCGTACAACTTGAACCCACTTTTAACAACGTGTTGGAAGTGATTCAACAGCTTGAAGCATTGTCTTAGGAATCTCGCAGATAAATAGTTGTAAAATGAATCATCTTCATAATGATACTCTGTGAATTGTGGTAATCCATACCCACCAAATTGTTTGACTGCATCTCTTCCCAATTTAGCAGAGTTTAATTGTTCGTTTCCTTTGTGATTTGCAGCAGATGATAAATACAAGAAGGCAGACTTGATGATGTTCTCGACTGGATATTTGATACTCTTGTAATTCCCTGGGGCCCTCAACAACAACAATGCCGATCGAACCTTGATACAAAACAGTGGAGAGGTGATTTCTTCAAAGACTTTGTCGTACCCTAGCCCGTAAAGGCTCTCCTCGATGCTCTTGTTCAAGAAAGGAATGTCCAAACATCTTCTCTTGCATAAAAACCTTGTGGTCTGTTTACCAATGATAGTGGGGGATTCTCTTGAAGTTGTGTATGTAGTCTTATCTGTGGTTTGTTCTTCAATAACTGGATAATCCTTTGTCTGTATCAATGGTTCTGGTTCTGGCTCTGGCTCTGGCTCTGGGGACTTGAGCTCATCGTCTTCAGGGACATCGGCATTCACTTTAAACCTGCTCCAGATCTTGTCATTCTCATTGAACTTTCTAGCACGCTCCCTAACCTGTTCCAATCGAGCCTTTCTCTTTCTCTCAGCATTTTCGAGTTCTTTCGCAATCTCGAGTTTCCTCCTGGTAATTACCTCTTGATGATCCTTTCTAAACCTTGAGACTTTGTCAAGCACCTCTGACGCAGATAATGTTCTCTTCTTTGGTGATGCGGGCTTCCTCCTCTCAGGGGCAGGTCTTGGTGATTTCGGTTTCACCGGTGTCAAGCGTTCCAGTAGATGCTTTGGCAAAGATAGCGGGTGGTCTTGATATTCACTCATTGTATATTACCCTTTCACCAGAACAACACTCTTCAAAATTGCAAACTTGTCAAAGCAAACGAGCAACTGCTTCTCCATAACACAGACTCTCCCTTAAATATCAAGTGGATTTAAACAGCTTTCTCCCCAGATTATGCAATTTTTGTGTCAATTTATGCTTTGGAGATGGCTGGCTCGTTGTTTTTTTTGATAAGACACAAATGATTGTCTCCACAGTTACCGAGGTGGTTGCTGTGATTAGCGAATGTTGTATGTTGCTTCATATTTATATTGAAAGACAGAGAAAAAGTTGGTTTGAGCTGAATAAAGAACTGCGAGAAAATAAGGATGAGGTGACAGATAATCTTCAAAATCTGCTCATCGAGCAACTTTTAATGGTTTGTATTGGCAATGGAGAACTTGTTTCACTGTAGATAGTATGGAGACCGTTATATCTACAATTGTCGATTGTGTTAAGTTTATTATTGTCTTATGCGTATTCGTTAAATGCCTTTATAAATCAGAATCTGTTTTGAATCTCCATAGAGTTGAACTTTTGTTCTAATTTCTGTAATGATGAAGAACCATACAGACCAGAGGACTGTTGGCTTAATGGTGGAGTTGATGGGGCCTTTGGCTGTCTGAAATAGTCATCTGAGATATATGAAGACGGTGTCCCCGGAGTGGTGTTATTACTCTGATATGGAGACACAATGGAGGAAGTGGCCGCTTTCTTTCTCAATTTCAAGTCTTTAATCTTTGCTTCCCATTTATTGAAGTTTTCCACTTTGGAGGTCTCCAATTGCTTTAGTTCCTTTTCAGTCATCCAACCACTCTTTTTGAAGTTTTGTAATGTCTTGTCGAATTCATTCATCTCTTTCCTTTGGACATTTTCATAAAGACGGATCTTCTCTTCAATGGTACGTGGAGTACTGACAGGGTTGATAGGGATATCCAAACTAATTTCGAAATTATCATTAGCGATAGCGGGTGAATAAGTCAAAAGATCTTCCTTGTTGTTTTCGTCAATTCTACTTCTCTTTGGAGATTGGAACCCACTTGGTGATGACACTGAGGTGGTTTGAGAAACAGATGGTAATGACTGTGAGGTGTTGATGCTTGATAATGCTGTTTCTATCTGATTAGGAGTGTTTAGGCTCGATATGCTTTGATGGGAAGCGGAGGCAGAGTTGAACAAAGTCTTGTGGAAACTTGGACTTCTGCTATGTTGTTTTGTGTGCGTCAGTTGGGATTTAAGGGATTCTGAATCAGTTTCGTTCTTTGTTGAAGTTGTGGGAAGCGGTGGCAACAGTCCCTTTGTCTCCGAGATGTCGTATTGTTCGTTGAGGTCCTCTTGGTCCTCTCCTGTGGAGACGGGTGTGAATTCTGCTGGCAATGACATTGATTCGATGTTGGGTATTTGTTCGTTGGAGGAATCAACCAACTCCAAGGATTCTTCTAGGACTTCAAGCTCAGTCTTTAGACTGGTCTTTCGGATCATTTGCTTGCAAGTACTTGTCGATGCTTCGATATTAGTTCACCTGTGTGGGTTTTCAAATGGAATGGCGGTTCAGTGATGAGTTGATATGATAAGGGCCTGTCCCGTTGGAATGAGCGAAGGAGGTTTCAGTGAAGTGGATATATAAGATAAGGAAAGCAATAGTGACTTGGGTACCTCAATATAGATAAAGTTGATATGCGACAAGTCAGATTATGTATCACCCCAAACTGTTTTGATGTATCAGTTTTTCAAAGAGGTGAAAGATTCTTTAAAAAAGTTTCAGTAGTTATTACTTTGAAGGAAGACAGGATAATGAGAATTCTTAATAGCGGAGATTAGCAGTGACAGTGACAGTAACAGTGACAGTGACAGTAGCAGTGCAATATCTGATAGAATCAACGGGTGAAACTAAGAAGTCCGTGGTTTAAAGGAAAAGTCCATGAAACAGCCAATTTCTTTTAATTTCGAAAGCGAAAAAACAAACGAAAATCGAAGAAATCGAAGTTTGAGAAAACAGAATTTCAGAAATTCATCCCGATTAGGCCAAAATTTTCGCAAAATTAATAAGCGAGAATTACTGAAAGTCTCGGAGATTGCCCAATCCGGTAAATCTGCAAAAGCATTGTTGTATGATTGGTTGGAGAGTTTTTTATTCCTGAAAGCTTTGTTTATTGTGTCTATAGCAGTGCTTTTCTATATGATGTACCTTCTTCCCAAGACAAACATTCTGAATCTAATTTTTTTTCCAAAATTAATTATATTAATCATCTCCTCTTAAACAATTCAATTTCATTTAATGGTACATCCTTGATTTTTGAAAATTGCAAAATTGAGTCAAGATCACCTCGGAGGGCGCTCTTGCCGAGGTAAGTGTCTCCCAATTACAGTCCTGTTATGGCCGAGTTATTTCCACACACTTTCGGTTGCGGCCATATCTAGCAGAAAGCACCGTTTCCCGTCCGATCAAC
>JAKTWU010000275.1:0-37089 GCA_030582435.1 Taiozyma onychis
AAAGTTTCTTTCTTATGTTAAATGACGCATTAATTGTAAGGATTTCTCTTTCTTTCTTGGACGTGTGAGTTCGTTGCTCGTGAATCAGTTCATTTCGGTGCCTTGGCGTCAAGAGTCAAAGTACATTGCTGATGTGCCAAATCTGGAAAAAGAATACGAACCAGAATGTGCGATCTTGATTTGGCTCTAGGTGCAAAATTGGATTTTGTCCTTAAAACTCAAAAGTGTCTTACAATAATTCATCCGCTCAATAATTGTCGGTGTTATCAGTTAATATAAGAATAAAGTTTAGAGTTTCAACGTTTTTAGCGGACTGTACAAAAAAAAACGGTTCGGCTTGAACACGTAGAATAGGGTGAGCCGAACGCACGAGCTTGTTGGAAGTGGACAATATATGACAAGACCTAAAAATTACCATTCAGAATATTGAGCACCTTACACCCAGGTTATTAGATTGTAAAGGGCCTACTTTAAAATAGTTTATGTAAATTCGGCAATCATCTATTTCTGAGGGTACTAATATAAAGAGCCGAATTTTTTTTGTTTGACAAGTCTAGAACTGTACAGGGGTTAAACCATTGAACTGAATTCTTCAGAGAAAATTTCATTACTTTTCAATCAAAGAGAAAAAGTCGCCATCTCTCTTCGTAGATAATCAAGCCCTTAGAGGCCATAGCATTGGAATTGAGACGTTTCCTTGGGGATTACTGTCGATAAAGCTACTGGTTTAGTGACGGTCTTGCTTCCTGTCTGGTTGAATAACCATAAAGTAAGACAATAGTCTTCGCAACTTTGAGATTCCTGAATTCCAAGTCAATAAGCTGTAAAAAAAGCCCGCTCAATATAAGAGTTCAGTGGTATCACAGATAATGTTAGTCTTCTGCTTGAGCTTCGTTTGCAATTGTAGTGTGAGCTTGTGAGCTGGAGTTCGAATTTCACGATGATATGCTGAACAAGCTTATCAGACTAATGTATTAAGTAGAGATATTTTTGGAGTTTCCTATCATTCTGTTTTGAGACTCAGATGGACCCTTCTAGGAAAACTCAAACAGTCCCAAGTACCACTAATATGTTCAAAGCTCCACCTAATAAGCAACTAACAACTTTATCCAACAAGGTAGCCCTGGAAGAGTTCAGCTAACAAGACAAATTTTATCGAAATATATAACTCTCAAGTTGGAATATCCTTCGAACTGACTGGTAATCACTCGTGAATCTATCTCATAATTGGGTGCTTAAAATGTTGTGAGGTGATCAGTGTACCCTAATCGAATGAAACGAATATGCGGAAAAAGGATTACGTAATCTTATAGTGTTTTTTATCGTCGGGTATGAGAATACCTAAGGTAAAAGTTGGGAATTTTGGCCTTGAAAGACTACTATTTGGAATATTTGAATTCGATATTCAATTTTCTAATGTAAGTACTAAATTTAATCACTTGACATATCATATTCATATATATTTTTGAAAAAGCCTTTAGAATGGAGATAAAGGACATCTCCATTTAACCCGACAGCCAGAAACGGGGTGGGCTGTTCCAGGGATGGGTATGCAGAATTTGAAACTTGACCTCTTAACTAGTTTCGAGTTTGGGAAGACATCTGTCTCAGAGGTCTCTCCATGTGACTATCCCCAGTTGCTTTCACGATTCCAAAACTCTTCTTCTCTTCCTCAAATGAAGTTTAGGAAATTTATAGAACATACTGATTCTTCTGACTATCACTAAGATTTTCATATTATACAGGGAAGATCATGTTAAAAGTGTTGGAATATCTGCGAACGCGCTTTTGATGTCATAAGGTGACATACCAGTTTTACATGACTTTCTGAACACTGGTAATCCAAACGATTAGAAGTGCGCTCCACGGGTGAGCCCACAGTCTTCAAAGGAACTCACAACCTATGGTGAGAGAAATCCAATTCCTGGTAAGCAATCTCTGTTTTCTTGGTGAGTATTGGCGGTACTGTCTCAGATTGCCAATCAATGTCTCATTTACGTTGTCATGTCCCACTGCTTATATCAATATTCCCTCCATAAACTTTAAATGAGACAGAGACTAGCAACCAAATACCTTGCATGTTCTATGTCATAGGAGCATCAGAAAACAATAGTCCCCTGCCGTCAGTGAGTTAGTTTTTTTTGTCCATTTGAACCAACTAGTGATATAGCCGTCAAATTAGTGCTCTAGCATGAATGGACACATCTAGGCAATTTGGAAAGTAAAGTTGGTGTTTATCCAGGGATAATCTAACTTGTGCCAACTATTCTAACGAATATCATTGTGAACTTACACTCTCATACTTCAACCGGCATGATAGGTACACTGCTTAAAATGGAGGAACCTTTTTACTATGGGGAACTTGATACCTTAAACAATTTGAGTGTTAGTAAATCATGCATTATGGAGCATTAATTAACCGAAGAAGCGCTTAAATAGGGGAAAACCGACATAGTGGTATCTTCTCTTGTGCATAGAAGGCTTGTAAAGCAGAAATAGCCTTAGGTTGCCTCTCAGAATCACATCTCACATGAAATTGCTTTCGATCAAAAGCCTCCTGTGTGATTTATGTGATTGGTCCATGTTTCTTTTAGATGATATCATCAAAGTAATTCACAATGGGTTAAATTTGACAGCCAATAGCAAAGGTAATAACTGTACGCTTGTTGAGATGATTTAAAAAAAGCTATCGAAACCTCCAGAAAAAGTTTATACACCATTACAATTAACTACATCGCTCGTTTCGTATCGTCTCAAAGCTTCTGGCTTAATCAAAACTTCTGTTTGGGCAATTTTCCTCTCTTCAAAAAGAGCCAACCAAAACTCGATTTCTATGACATGATAAAACAGGGAGTACTAAGTGGTAGAGCGGTGTACATAACTCACAGGAAAGGGCATTTTCCTAGCTTGCATTATCAGAAAGGTTAAACAGCGCCTTTAGGTTTTGCAGCTGCTGAGAGTTGTTATTCGTAAATCGAGATCTATGCACATTTGAGACTTTAAGAGCCAGAAGCGCTCCCTTAATTGTCGAGCTAAAACAAAAAGTCACTAAAACTCACAGTGGAACTGGTGGCACACCTGGCCAATGAGTATCGTGGATATTCGTGAGCATCAAGATACAGTAGGGATACTGCCCATTTCCAGGGCGTTTTCCCGAAATTGGAAACGGAGTTTCCTGTTTGGGCGTCGTGATCTGTGATCTAACTCAAGCGTGCAGCTTCTGATGGACCAAAAAACAACCAAGTAGGGCTTCTGCTCAACCCGGAAAAAGATTTTGTAAACAAATGCCACCAGATCTTGGAGATGCGGCAAGGGATGTTAAAATGTCAATGGATATAGCAGAGCTGAATTTCTCGAGGCTCCCCGCACCGGATACGCTCCGGTTTTTAAACCCTGAAACTTAGCTTTGCTACTGGAAAGGTGTGTTTGCTTTGGGGAGAAACAAAGGCTCTTTTTGTTTGGGAAACGTGACCACATCTAAACGCGTTTCCAGGGAAGATGTTGTTTTGCTTCTTCCTAAAACGGGATTA
Source organism: Taiozyma onychis (assembly GCA_030582435.1). Taxonomy (NCBI): domain Eukaryota; kingdom Fungi; phylum Ascomycota; class Saccharomycetes; order Phaffomycetales; family Wickerhamomycetaceae; genus Taiozyma; species Taiozyma onychis. The sequence continues at coordinate 3,531 of JAKTWU010000275.1, forward strand.
TGCATGAAAAATCTGCAATATTCTGTAGCAGAGTTTCCCACAAATAGTAACAATATGCTTCTTGACGCATAAAGAAAATCACAACGTCTGGACGAAAAGAAAACAACGAACCAAGGGTTCCCAATGTTCATCCAGTTTTCAGAATTCATTCCAAAACTCTGCCTTTCACGAAATCCTCCTCGAAGAACTCACCCCTTCGTTTTAGCAGAGAAAAGTGCTCCAGTCATTCATTTAACCCCAACTTCCGAGTACTTATAGTATCTACTACCTTTAACCACATTTTCGAAATCAAAACAACAACATTCCAGAGCTTCAAAAGCATTACTCCTGAGAATTTTATACAAAGCAACGCGTCCTATATTCAGCAATGTTATTCAAGACTTCTATCCTATTAGCCCTGGCTGCTAAAGTTCTAGCTGATGAACCAACCACCACTTACACTTCCACTATCATCCTCACTCAAACTTTACTACGTTCATCAGAATCCTCTGCTTTGGCTGCCTCATCAAAAGCTGTCTCACAAGCTTCAGAAGCCTCAGAAGCCTCTGCAGAATCATTAGCTTCAGTAGCTTCAGTTGCTTCAGCTGCTTCAGTTGCCTCAACCGCTTCAACCGCTTCAATTGCTTCAGCTGCTTCAGTTGCCTCAACCGCTTCAACCGCTTCAAAAGCTTCAGCTGCTTCAGTTGCCTCAGTTGCCTCAGCTGCTTCAATCGCTTCAATCGCTTCAGCTGCCTCAGCTATCTCAGAAGCTTCAGTTGCCTCATTAGCCTCAGATGCTTCATTGGCCTCATTGGCATCAGCTGCCTCAGAAGCTTCAAAAGCTTCATTGGCCTCAGTTGCCTCACTAGCTTCAGAAGATGCCTATGAATCCTTATTATCGGTATCTTCAGCTTCTTCAGAAGCTGCAGAATCTGCCTCAGCTGCTTTAGTCTCTTCCATTTCAGCTGCCTCAGCTGCTTCAGTCTCCTCCATTTCAGCTGCCTCGGTTTCTTCAGTCTTAGCCGCTTCAGTCTCAGCCTCCAGCTCCCATTCATTATCTGCTGCCAAAGGTCTACTGGCTATCGCTTCAGACAACTCCACCACTCATGAAAACTCCACTTCACAGAGCTCCACCAAGCTTGTTTCAGCTTCCTCCACCGTTTTAAGTTCGAACACTGCTACCCAAGCTTCAAGTACTATTTCCTCCTCATCATCAAAGGGTATTGCTGGGTGTCAGCAACTTCCTGGTGCCATGGCCGTTGGTGCTCTCGGTTTGATCGTTGGTGCTTTGCTATAAGCAGAAGGAGAATACCCAAAATACTCGAATCAAAATTCTCAAACTCAAGCCATTTGGCTCCTTCTTTCAGCCCTTACAGTATCCCTGTCATTCTTTGATTCAACACCCTGTGTTATTACTATTACCCCTTTTTTTGTCAGTGATTTATCCCAATTTTTTTACTAATATCTGAACTATTTCTAGATTACTTGCTTTTTTTAACGACTAAGCTAATTTTTATACCCTAATGGAGTCCTGCCTTTATCTTTTTTTATCTTGATTTCAGCTTGATTATCCTTTGCTTTAGTGATTTGTCTTTGTATATTAATGGACTATTTTAAATGGAAAAAAGTTTGGTTGTAGTGTACTCTTTCTGGATATCCGATAATACATCAAGGCTCGGTTTGTTTATTAGTCTGGAGAGTTTTGTTCCAGAGTAGTAATATCAAAGTGCAATCCCTTTGAGTTGGTGCTAATATGATCTCAGAGTGAAGCACTACGTATTAGAAAAGAGGTTAGCGTATCGTAAAAAGTTAATTGACCTTCATCACTGAGGCATCGGGGATACGGCAGTACCAGGAATTAGCGGCAACTTGAGCTAATTGATGCAAAACTTTTAGATTAAACTAAAAACAATTAAAACTCTATCTTTGTAAAACCTGTTGATCAATGACAACAGAGTATATGCTATTACGACCACCGTCAGAATCGATCCAACGGCCCAGCCTATGTTCTTTTGATAATGATGCTAATATTCTCAATGATTCTTGACCGTGTTGGCCCTGTTCGGCAACGTCAATTCTGTTAACGACACCACGAGCATTTGGCAATTCACCTAACAGCGTGAAGCCTCTCAAATTGTCTTCAAGTTTCCACACTTTCAGAGAGCCGCTCCATGAACCGGAAATAAACACATTGCTATATGGAATGGCATGAATGGCTGTGATCCAATATGGTTGCTCTTCTGGAACTTGTTGCTGTCTTAGTTCTGGGTTAGTTTCTGCGGACGCTTGCTCTGGAGTCAATTTAGGTAGTAAACCATGAGCATAATGTTGAATGAATAGTGGTTTCTTCTTGGCTAATGACCATAGTGATATACTACCATTGTCAGAGCCTGTAACAAAATGGGAATCATCGATCATTGAGACACAATCGATGCTACCTTCAGCGAAAAACTTCTCCTCTTCTTCAACTCCATCAACATCAATCTCATCAACGTCTTCGACCTTCTTGCTTTTCTTCTTTTTCTTCTTTTCATTCTCACCACCTCTGAAAGTCAATCTAGTTTCTTCTGCAATTTTCCATAACATAGCAGTACGATCTCTAGAACCAACAGTGACACAACGTTCTTGACCTAGGGCCGATATATCAACAACCACATCTTGATGGCCATACAGGATTTCCAGTTGAGCGAATTGGTTTATGCTGTAGGTTCTAACTTTCAAATCAGCACAAGAAGCATACAATTGATCAGAGCCACGACGGAACACCAGACCAAGAACCTCACCACGGCGATCACGAGTTTCAAGAACTCTAATAGGAGCAAGAGCTTCTGTACTCCACACAATGATTCTTTTATCTCTACCACCAGTGACAACGTATTTACCATCTGGACTAGCTGCAACAGTCAAGATTTCATCAGCATGACCGTTGTTCTGTGGTTCATTCGATACTTCGGTAAATCTCTTCCCACCTCTGGTATGTTTCACCCTTGTTGGTTTTTTTTTGAAATCACGGATGTCCCACTTGACCAATTCAATGTCTTTGGAAATGGTATAGGCGTATGGGAATCGCACTGATAGACCTGTCAATGATTTGGACCCAACTCTTGTGATGGTCGGTTTGATATCTGAAAGTAGCAAGTTGTCTGCAATAAATCTGTAAACGTGGCCTTTGGTCTCTGCAACATCTTCTTTCAACCTCTTTGAGATGATCTCGTCATCTAAATCTTTAGCATCGAATTCATAATCACCTGCACCAACTTCGTTCTTTAAGTTGTCAAGATATTGTTTTGCCAAACGACGACGCTTATCGGCTGCACTCTCTTGACCAAACTCCTCTTCAGAATCTACTTCAGCAACACATTCTCCTTCGCCATCTCCGTTATTTTCGTCGTAGGAGAAGTTACCTTGCTCATCTTCACTATCACTTATGCCAGAGATTTCTTCATCCTCAGGCGGGTTATTAGCGCGAGTCTGCTTCGTCTTTTTGGAGGCCCTTGTGGTGGAAGTAGGCTTGTTCGTTCTAGATCTCTTCTTTCTGTTTGGGTCAGATAGGAATGGATCGCCTGCCATCGTGGAATAGAGTGATTTTATGGCGGTTTGATCTTGTTTGGAAGAAGGTAAAATAGTTTTTATGTGAAGCGGAATTTTTTTTTTCAGTGATGAGGTTACCCGCAGGCACAAGGGTATAACCAACAACATTAAACCACCACAGGAAAATGTAGGAAGAAAAGATGATCAGAGACATCCAACCGAGCAATACGCGTTCCTGAGCAAATTCTACACAATAAGTAATAAATGATCCAGTTTTTTTTGGCTGAACCCTGTTTAAATGTCACTCTTGGTTGACTTTGATTCTTTCTTTTCTCTTAAAATCTTAACAGCATCTTTATGATCACCGATAATGGTATATATACCGAGCACATGTGCAATTTCTTCATATGAAGTATCTTCTGGTCGTATGCCACGTAGATATTCGTCTAGAATACCTCTGAATTCGTATCTTAAGATACTGATCTTATCGGCCTTGGAAACAACAAATTGGTAATTGGGCAGCGATTCAAGAAGTTGGTGTATGGTCAAATATAATGAAGTGAGTTGTTTTAAGACTTCTAATTGGATGTATTCTGAGTTCTGTTCTAGTAACTGTTCAAACTTATTGATGAAGTCATTAAGAAGTAACATATTTTGAGCATCTCTCTTCAATTGGCCGAGCTTATTGATGTTGGATAGAGAAACCTGGACATGCTCTTTGGACTCTTCTAATCTCTTGGCTTCATCTGTTAGTCTTTTCCGGTACTTGGACACATCGATTCTTAGCCTGTCAACCAAACCTTCACCACCGTCCAATGTCTTACCCAAATTAATGAAATCAAAATAGTCGTTATTCACCAGATCAAACAGGTCTTGGTCCAATTCACCCAGGAGACCTTCCAGTTCCTTCTGTGAGTCCTCTAGCAGCGTATAACGGTAGTGTTCGAACAGAAACTTGTCGACATTGAAGTCGTCTTGTTGACCATCAACTTTCAGACCCTTCAGAAAAGCGTCTCTGCTGATTCTTTGCGGATACGGAAACTCCTCCAGTTCCAGATCGAGATCACCAAAACCGGACATTCTTTGTTATCGCAGCCTTTGCTCAACGTTCAAACAACTTGATGTGTGTGGTTGATGGTGGAGTCTTAATTCGGTTTCGTTCCTAAACCGGACCAGTTCTGATACGGGCCACACACTCACGATCAGCTGCTACGCGAAACTTTACGCGTACTCTTCATCAAAACACCGCACGAATTCGCCACAAAAGCTCCCTAAAGAAGCATGGTTCAACCGGAAATACGAAGCGTTTACTCGAGTGGGGGTCCTACTAGGGTCCAGTACACGAAAAGTGGTGAGAAAATGCTCGTGGCAGGCGCGCACGGGATCTTGAGAGTGTTTAACGTTGGTGATGAAGAGGCTGAACCAGAAACTCTGGATATCCTGGAAAACGCCTCTGATTTGGCTGTCTTTGGTGAAAGCAAGTTCGCTGTCAGCTCAGAGATCGGGGAGGTCTGCTTGTACTCGATCCAAGATAAGGAGAGAATAGGGACAGTGATCAGAAGCGCTCTTCCTATCAGAGGTGCTGTATTCACACATAATGGATTGATGATTGCAGGTGCAGGTGACGACGATGAAGTGCAAATAGCTGACCTGAAGGACAACTTGAGAGTGATCAAGTTCAAAGCTGGCGACCAGGTCCATGATATCTCATACAATCCAACAGTTGACCTGATAGCCCTATCTTTGGCCAATGGTGAGATCAAGATCTATTCATTGACGTTGGAAGAACCAAAGTTGATCTGTTCAATTGGTGATGAAATAAATAAGCTGATCTATCAGGATGATGATGATGATGCCCCGGACAACTATTTATCCGCCAGAGTTGAATGGCACCCTAACGGTGACGAGTTCGCTATACCAGCTCAGTCTAAAGTCATCAAGGTCTTTTCCAGAGTTCAAAATTTCAATCCATCATATGTCTTCCCAAGGGTTCATGAACAAGGGATAACTGATTTGAAATGGTCTCCTAATGGTGACTACCTAGCTTCTGCTGATCTGGATAACAAATTGATCATTTGGGATGCTAGTACAAGAGAAGCTATTGTTGAAGAGAAACTACCAAAGAAATTGATTAACTTGGTCTGGACAAGATCAGATGGGTCCTACAGCTTGACATCTGGTTCTGAGAACGGTGATATCTTGCTCTTTAAAGACATTGCCAAAGAAAAGCCAAAAGTCGCTTACAGGCCAGCCAATGATACAAATGGTTTATCTGCCCTTGAAGAAATGATGGCTGAAGACGCTTCAGAAAATGAAGACGGTGAAGCTGATGATATTAATCTAATGAGTGAGATCTCTGGCGATGAAGGTGACGATGGTAGAGACCTAAGAGGGTTTGTTAATGACGGAGAAGATGATGATGAAGGTCTAAGAGATTTCGTCGATGATGATGGGTTTCTAGATGATGATGACAATGGTGGTTATGCCATCCCAAGAAAGAGACCATCCGAGTTCGATGAGGATGAAGGCACAGCTATCCCAAGAAATCAAATAAGGAGACCTTACCAAAGCAATTTTGCTTCATTAGCAAGAAAGTATAAATTCAAGCCATACAGTCCTGGTTGTACACCATACATCTCAGACAGAAGATATCTAACAATGAACTCAATTGGTTATGTGTCATCAGTGAAACAAGAATCGTTCGCCTCTATTACAGTCTCATTCTTCGACCAGTCTGTTCACAGGGAGTACCATTTCGATGACGTTTACGGGTATGACTTGGCCGCTTTGACTAAAGATGGTATTTTACTGGGACTGTCTGGTGATAAGAAAAAAGATGCTAAGATCCTATTCAGACCACACTCAAACACTGCAGATTCATGGGAGAAAGAGATCCCAACTAGAGAAGGTGAAATCTTGACTTCATTATCACTAAGTGATTCCATTATCTTGGTGTGTTCTTCGATAGGTTATATCAGAAGCTTTTCACTATATGGTGTTCCACAGAGCATCCAAAAGACGGCCCCAATTATTGCTTCTGCCACTAACACAAACTACATCTTCACAATATCCCTTGCCAATAACAATCAACTAATCTACAACTTTCAGGATCTTGATGGCCGTTACTTGCAGCGCGATTTGAGTCTACCTTTGGAATTTGACCTTGATAGGGATCTACTAAAGGGTATTTTCTTCAACTCACATGGTGACCCAGTTATCGTTGGCAATGATGGCGTTGTACTCATTCTGTTGAGATGGAGAAACCCACTACAGGCCACCTGGGTTCCTATTTTGGACTCTGATGTTAAGATCAAGGAGATTGGTGGTAAAGGTGATTTGAACATTTGGCCCTTGGGTTTACACCGTGAGAACTTGAACTGTATAATCATCAGAGGCTCAGAATATCCACCTTACCCATTGACATTGCCGTCAGAATTGGAAGTTAAACTGCCAATTAGTAAAGAATCTTCAGACATGGATACAGCGGAGGAGGAACTAGTGAGAGCTAAGACACTTGGGGAATTATTAGGCGAGACTTTGACCAATGAAGGCGAAATATTCGAAGACGACAATGAAACTCTGACAGAATATGCAATTGCTCATGACAAGGCCATTTTGAAGCTATTTTCAGCTGCCTGTGTGGAAGAAAAGAACGGTAAAGCCTGGAAACTTGCCCAAGATTTGAAACAAGACAAGGCATTGGCAGCTTCCACCAAAATTGCAGAAAGAGTTGGACTGATCCAATTGGTCAATCGTATCAACAAGTTGAGAGAAAGAAGAATGGAAACTGAATTAGAGGAATGATTTTGGTGTGTATAAAAAATAGATGCTTCAATTCGTTTTCTATATTAAAATGTGGTAGTGGTTATAACCAATGTGCATGTATAAGTAGAATAAATAATAAATAGAAATAAATAAGTAATAAATAATCGTAAGGGGGCTTCTTACAAAAGCTCAAATTCTGCCTTGCTTCTGAGCTTCTTTAAAGGCATGAACAGAGGCTCTATCTTCAGCAGCTGGAGTGAAGAGAGGTTTCTCTTTTAAGTGGACCTGGACTTCAGCACCTGGAATCTTCTTCTCCAAATTCAGATTTTCAAAGACACACTTGTTCAACAGTGTCTCTGCCTTTCTGCAATTGTAAAGCTCAAAGTTGTTGTTGTTGATGCATTGCCAGTGTAACTTGAAGCTTTCAGCACAGTGCTTGTTGATGTCGCTGATCACGGATGAGGCGCATCTGGAGACCCTTCTGCCCTCTTTCAGGCACTTGATAGGCCCGTCTTTACCAGCCTGTTCCTTGCACAGCATGAAATCGTCGTTGTAGGCACCGCATCTGGCACCGATGAAGAAGGCTGCACTCGTCAAGGGCGCAGAGGAGGCCCCAACCTCTGGCACGTCCGGGATCTCCGCAGGCATTGGCGTAGGGTCCACCAACAGGGCGTAGTTCAAGCTTGGTTCACCGTTTTTCCCCATGTTTTAGAGTCAATTCTCTCGTGTTCAAAGTTGGTTTTAAGTGGGTTTAACAGTTGTTTCGATCGAAATTGAACGATCCTTAATTTCTCTGTGGGGACAAAACTTGATGTATTTGAAGCCGGCTTTTTTGACTTCCCAATCAGGAAGTCAAGGCTTCTCTTTAACATTTTTTCAAATCAAAACAAAAGAAATGGCCTTCAAATCGAACTTCAACTGAGTAAAACGCCACTTTAACACCTTCAATTCGGCCCAAATTTCCTCAGAAGATTACACACAATGTTTGGTGCTACCTCTCAATCAAGCGGCTCCCTTTTTGGCGGCGGTAAACCGGGTGCTACGAGTGCGTTTGGCTCTGGATCTGGCTCTGGTTCTGGCTTCAGTCTAGGCTCAAACACTAATAACAACGCATCTACTGGTGCTGGTGGTGGTGGTCTCTTCGGTCAAAGTAACAATGCAGCAAGTAGCAACACTGGTAACACCGGCGGTCTGTTTGGTTCCAGCAACAACAATACCAACTCATCAACTTCTGGAGGTTTATTCGGCGCTAAACCTGCCACTACGGGTGGTTTATTTGGTAACACTGCTAACAACAATACCCAATCTTCCTCTGGTGGTCTTTTCGGTAATAGTGCCAATAATAATGCTCCGCAGCAACCATCTGGTGGTCTGTTTGGTAACACCAATAACAACACAACACAGCCATCATCCGGTGGTCTGTTTGGTGCTAAGCCTGCCACTACTGGTACAACTGGTGGCTTATTCGGTTCTTCAAGCAACACACAACAAACTCCAGCTGCTGGTGGCCTATTTGGCGCCAACAACAACAGCAACAGCAACACCATGGGCTCATCGCTATTTGGCCAGAGTAACCAACAGCAACAACAGCAACAACCTCAACTTCAACAACAGCAACCGCAACAACAACAGAGCTCCACTAGTACATCATCACAGCCAGCTTTTGCTTGGTCCTCGAACTCAAATACAACCCAGGGTCAACAGCAACAGCAACAAAACCCATTATCATTCTCATCATCACAAAGCGCAAAGGACAATAACACTAATAACAACTACTCCATTCATATCCAAGAACAGCTGACCAAAGTAAAGAATTCATGGGACCCAAACTCACAACAAACAGTGCTAAAGACATATTTTTACAACACAGTTCCACAAAATCAATCTGCATTATATACCAAACCAGCTAATGAAACCGAGGACTGGGATAAAGCTTATGAGAAGAGACCGTCCACCAGCTCTGTCCCAGTACGTGCTGTGGGGTTTGAAGACTTGCAAAAGAGATCACAGACACAGGTTAACCATGTTGCCCAAGCTCGTGTTATCTTACAACAGATCAGCGAAAAGTATAAAGTTTTGAGTGATAAACATGAGCTGGACACAGCTTCAAGAATAGTGGAGGCCAAGGCCAGACATACGAGAATATCGAGAAGAATCTTAAGACTAGTGTCCACTCTTGCAGTTTTGAAATCCAAGGGTTTCCAATTGTCACCAAGTGAAGAGAAATTGATCCAGAACTTCCAAGAATTACTGAGAAAATCACAAGATCCATCAGGTCTAGGTAAGAGCAATGAACTATGGGCAAGGTTATCAATCCTGAAGGAGAAAGCCAAGAGTTTGAATGAGCAATTGGACAGTGCCTTAGGTATTCAATCCAATGAAGCTGATAGAGAGGAAGATGACGTTGAACAGAAACAAGATCAAATACTGAAGATCGCTACTGTCTTACAACAGCAACAGGATGGTATCAAATATTTAGCCAAAATCATCGACGAGGACCAAAGAATCTTACAAAAGTTTCAGAAATAGAAGAATATTTGTATAATAAATATCATCATAAAAACGTGCTTTAAATCGTTAATAAATAGGTCATGTAGTGGTGGTTTAAGTAAGATCCTGAGTCTTTACGATCATCGGTATCGAATGCTCAGCACTGATCCTCACTCCCTCGGCGTCCCCTGGGTTCACTGCCCTAAAGAAAGGATCATCGAAAGTGGCGTGTGTGATCTGAACCTCTTTGCTGCTCTTGAACCGTGGTTGAACATCCTTTTCGACGCCATCTTTCAGTCTCAAATAATCACTGAGCTGCAGCAGGGCCACAACACTTTCCAATTGTTTCTGCAATTGCGGTTTCTCCCACTGATCCACTTGGAAAACGGCCATTGACCTCGCTGAATGGTGTTGGAAGCCCGCTTTGGACCAGTAATCTGTCCAGTGCACCAGTTTCCCGAGCCGGCTGAACTCCTGGTAAACATATCGCAGTTCAGCTGCTGATCTCAAGGCTCTGAGAAAGCGTATATGGGCCACGAGACAGGGCACAAGTGGTTTCGGTGGCATTGATGGTGGTGATTGGTGGTGATATTGGGTATTAACTATGCTTTTCTCCAGAAAATTTGGAAAATTTGTAAGTAAATGGAGGTTATTAGTGTGCGTCAATGGCCAAACCGTCGCAATTGTACGCTGTGATAGCGATGTTAGTCGGGTTATTATGGACTTATTTGAGAGAGGAAGACCCCAGGAGTGGACTTGTCGAGACGAGAACTTATCACAATCTGACAGATTTGGAATTGGTGCGAATTGATGGGATCTATGGTGATGAGTATGATGCTAGAAGGTTTGGTGTTTCCGTATTGAAAAGCTTGAAAGAGAAGGACAATGTTCCCTTTAATTGGGAAGATGTGCTGAATTATAAGAATAAGACGGAATTGGGGCTTGATTGGCTGTACCAGTACCCCGTGCATCAAGTCGTGCTGATGAATGAACAGCTTCACTATGTTGATACTACAACTATTGATGATGGCCATTTGGAACTTGTCACAGAGATTGAATCCATCAAAAAAGAGATCCAGCACTACTTCCAAGATGAAGAGCCCTGGTCTGATGACTTCAAAGCCATAGAACTCACTACCAAGGACTTTGATCTATCATTTGAACAGAATCTACCAACATTACCCACTGAACAACAACGTTACCTAACTGATGAAATTGAAGAGTACAGATATTTCAAAGAGGGCTATCTCCTCAACACACCCGGGCTGGCCCATTATGAAGTGCGGTTTTACCAGGAAAAGCTCCGTGTTATGGATAGAGTTGCCATTTTACATCGTATTGTGAGAGCTTGGGCCCGTTTCACCACAAGGGCCTCGATCAACACCTGGTTGGCTCATGGTACTTTAATGGGCTACTATTTTAATGGGCTGACCATGCCGTGGGATAACGATCTTGATGTACAGGTCACCGCTGAGTCCTTTTGGAAGTTGGTGAGACATAATGGTACGTTAGTTGTTGATTATCAAGATGATGTCAACTTGGGGAAGTATTTGATAGATGTGAACCCATGGTTTTTCAAACGAGATAGGAATCCAGAGAACAAGATCGATGCTAGATTCATCGACGTTGAGAGTGGGTTATACATCGACATCACCGTGCTGACGTCAGAGATCAATCCAGCCGATATAAAAGATCTTGAACAGAAACAGAACATTGAATTAAAGAAAGTGTTCAACCCATACTATGAATCCATACACACAGAAACTGAAAGCTTGAACACGAATTTAACTAAACAGATCAACGAAACTTGGGATAAGAAAGATCTTGTATCATGCAAGGACTATCACTTCTATAAAGTGTCTGAATTATCTCCATTGATACCCACAATTTACGAAGGTGAGATCCTGATGGTGCCCAACAACATCCAGAACATGCTGCTGAGAGAGTATGGAAGAAAGAGTCTATACTTATCCGAGTTCCAAACATGGACATATAACAAGCTCGAGAGACTATGGACACATAAAAGAGCAAAATACGAGGTTAACCCCACGTTAAGAGAATTCACCAGTTTGCATTCCACAATCAAGAACACCACGTTCAAGAGACAAGTCTTCAATACCACCTTGCTGCAGAGATTCCCATCGTTCAGAGTAGAGCCAGGAATAAGGGACTTTACAATTGGCACAATATCTTGAAAAAGGTGGAAAGATCTTGAATATACATGTATAACCCTCTTTCAAGCACTATAGTAACAGGATCACAAATAAAACACACAAAAGGATACATGAGACTGGCGAGAGACCCCGGTGGATCTTATAGATTGCAACGACCAGTGACTATCAACATTAAATCCGCGACTTATTTGGAAATTTGGTTCTTGATGAAGTGGTAGACTATTGGAGTCAACCACAAGGCACCAGCGATGTAGGCAGAGGTGATCAAGGTTTGGTTGGTGAAATCTTGGTGTTGTTTCTTTTCTTTTTCGCTCAAAGGTTGGCCGCCACCGTACATTTTTATCTAAGATTTATATGGTTTTACACTGTTGGGTTTATGTCCAGTACTTTATTAGTGTTTTCGATGGAAAATTCGTTATTGCCAAGTCGGAATTCAAAATAATCTTTGTACTTTTGGTCGGAATTGGAAAAGCTCCAAAATGAATTTGATCTTTGCGATTTTGAAAGGACCAAAAGTACCAAAACCGCCACAAAAACAGCAAATTAAACTCCAAACGGCGTTGAAGATGAGTGACGAAGAAGGAAATTCTGCTGCTGAATCAGCTGGGAACTTTGATGAGACTGAAAACTTGGTGGGAGAACCAGTGGAAGAGCCGGAAGAACCAGTGGAAGAGCCAGTGGAAGAAGAACAAAGTGAAGATGCCAATGATCAAGAGTTCCATGATGAAGGTAATGATGACTTACAGGACGAAGATTTCTCTAGATTGAAAGCCCGCAAACGTACAAATATCCCAGAAGAGGACCTCCAGTCTGCTAAAAAGAAGAAAAATGCGGTGGAAGAGTACCAAGATGACGCCTTTGACGAAGAGAATGTGCATCACTCAACTGAAAGTTTCTCAGAGGCCAGTAAGAGACGTCAAGAACTTGAAGCCAGAGTGGAAAGAGCCCTTAAGAAACCAAAGACCAAGAAGAGGAAAGATGAACATGATCTAACTAACGACGACGATGAACTGATTCAAATATTGAAAAGTCAAATGGATTCTGCTGCTAAGAAAGATGCTGAACTAATTGAAAACCAATCAGGCATCGCTGTCAACAAGATTCAACTACTACCAAAAGTCCGTGACATCTTATCAAAGGCCAATCTGTCTGAAGTGATTCTTGATAATAACTTACTACTGGAAGTTAGGCAATGGTTAGAACCTTTACCTGACGCCTCATTACCATCATATGAAATCCAAAAGGTGCTATTCGCTGCATTGTTGAAATTACCAATCAATACAAACCATCTAAGGGAATCAGGTATTGGTAAGATTCTATTATTCTATCAAAAATCAAAGAGAGTGGAACCTAAGATCAAAAGAGTCGCTGATAAGTTGATCTCAGACTGGACAAGACCAATCATCGGTGCTTCAGATAATTACAGAGATAAACAGATCAACTCCATTGATTTCGACCATCAAAGACTAAAAAGAAAATCCAAATCGCTATCAGCTGAAGATAAGAAGAAGAAGGAAGCTGAGAAGTCCATTTATGAACAACAAGCCGCAAGAAGAAACAGAGCTGCTGCCCCAGCACCAACAGTTACAGATTATAAATTCGCTCCAAGATCCAAAGTTGATCTTTCTTCAAACACAATAATGAATGCTGGTGTTGGTACTTCTTTGAACAGAGATGATCAATTCAAGAGAATTAACCAAAAACTAAGTGGGAGAAGAGGAGGTACAAAGAAAGGTGGTGTCAGTATTGAAGGAAGAAATTCAGGGTTTTAATGTGTATAAGTAAATAACGATTTGATTTCAGGCAGCTGTAGATCTAGTTGTTAGTATGGGCCCTGACAGACCACTAATAATCATTCACCCCTTCAAGGTGTTAAAGTCAAACTTTTGGGCACTATCAACAAAAGATAACCTGCAAAAGACAAAATTATCAGAAAGACAAAGATGACACATCGGCAAGCAAAGAAAACACTACAATTGAACTAAAATACAACCTACACCTTCATTAATTATAAACTAATGTGCATAAAGCCAAAATATACAGAAATCTTTTCCAGAAATGCGATTATGATCTTGGTTTTTCCTTCTTTTCTTTCCATAAAGCTAATAATGAGACACCAGAAACTTTAACAACTTTGAATCTGACACCTGGGATATCACCCTTAGCTTTACCTTTTCTACCGAAACCAGCTAGTAAAACTTCATCGTTTTCATCAACGTAGTTCAAACAACCATCATTTGGAACAAAGGCAGTAACTCTCTTACCGTTCTTGATTAATTGAACTCTGACACACTTTCTGATAGCGGAGTTTGGTTGTTTGGATTCAATACCGATTTTTTCTAAAACGATACCTTTAGCGTGAGATGAACCACCGAATGGAGAAGATCTGAAGGCAGTACCCAATAATCTCTTTTTGTAGGTTTGTTCGGCCCAACGGCTAGGAGAGTAGTTAGTATCATATTCAAATGGGTGTGGGAGGGAAGGTTGGGTTATGAGAAATTGGTGATTGTTTGGCATTTGGGATGTAACTGAAAATAGGTTGAACCAGTTGGACATGGAAAAGATCATATTTGAACGGTAATTCGCAGGGAAAAGATGCTGGCAGTCTTTCATTATTGCATTGGTAGGCTCTTGATATCAAAAATGGCTGTTTATGCTTCTTTTGCCCTCAATTTGTTTGAATTTTATGGAAACTTGCAAATCATCATCAAAGACATGTAATAGTATAAACTCCCTTAGAATCCCAACTTCCTCCCTCATTGGTTTCGGTATGGTACTTACTTGTTTCTTCTGTGAACACGTAACTTTCTAGCAGAGTTCAAACCTCTTGGTTTACCTTTACCCATTTTGATTTGTTGTCGATGTTGCTAATTGTGGAAAGGTCTAAAAGTGTGAAAAGTTTGAAAAGCTTTTTTTTTCATCAAAACTGGAAAGGAGACTAGTAACGTTTGATTATGTAAGTGGAACCGTGCTGATTATGTAATGTTCCACGGTTGCGTCTGTTTGGGAGATTCGCGAATGGCAATAAAAAAATCGATAAACATCTGGACACCATTTGTTTAGGGCTACGAAGGAGAGATGGCCTTTGAGATCAAGTCACGTGGACTTCAAAGTTAGGGCTGCAATCTCGTGAATCTGTAATTCAAGAAGAGAATCAAATCGGTTCTGGTACAGCTGGGACTTAATGTGTCACTTTTTCTAACTCTTCAGAGATGTCCGTTACAGATGTGCTGATATCTGACTACTTGAAAAGAAAGGGATTCAGCGACACGCTGAAACAGTTTGAAGAGCAATCGGGTGTCAATTCCACAACCACGACTGCTAATTATGAACATTTGGAAGACATCATCAACGACCGTATCAAGTACATTGAACATTCTGAAATCATCAATACCAAGACTTCCACTAACAATGTCGTGGAGAATAAACAATTGTTTGAGAGCTGGAATAAAGAGCATGTTAGCGATTTTAAAGAGTTGAGTACCGATGGTTCATTGACTATACATTTGTCATCTGCACCATTCGAGATGGGTAATAATGAGCTAAGACAGTTGTTATTCGCTACAAATTCAAGTAAAAAGTTGATTGTGACGGATCTAAAGAATCATAGCACATTAGGAGAGTATCAATTACACAATTCAGTTGGGAAGTGCGCATATGCGATCTCAAACACCAATAGGTTGTTAAGTTGTGGGATGGATGGTAAGATCAAGTTGTTTGAGTATGTTGATGCAGATTTCAAAGAGATTAGTAATTTCCAGTTACACAAGAGATTAGTCACTGATTTTAGGCTGGATGCTCAAAATGATAGAGTGATGATATATTCCGTCGGCTGGGATTCCCTGTTGAAGATTCATGAGTTGAAAGATGACAAGTTTGCATTCATATCAGAGTTTAAGTTGCTGTCCAATGCCACTGCGTTAGAGCTTGGATATTTCCGAAAGAAGCCAATTGCCCTAATAACTAGACTAGACTCTTCCCAATTGGCATATTTCAGCACCAATGGGTGCAATAAGCTCTATGAGGTTGCCAAAGTGTCCTTGAACGATGCAGAGTTTTCCACACATGGGTTCACACCAATGTCCATCGCCATCACATCAAAGGAGTTGAACAAAGAGACCAAAGTCGCTGTGGGGACATCACATATCCCATATATGAGAGTGATCATCACTTCACCACCAGATTTCACAAGATTGTTGAAAGAGGACTCAGAAACTAATGGTGAGCAACAATTGAGCACACCAGTACTGAGAGGCTACATCCTAGGAAACTTGAACTCGCTGAGCCCGCAGGACAAGTACTCCCAGGCTCGCATCATCTGGAGAGCAGACAACTCGGGGCTGTGGATCAGCGGTGATGATGGTGTCATTAGAGGTCTCGAGCTCCAGAACGGTGATATAGTGAAAGAGCTCAGGGCTCATGAACAGAGAATCAAGTGCCTAATTAGCGATGTTGTTTGCGGGAAGGAAGTTCTAGTGAGCTCAGGCATTGACAAGAAGTTGGTCTTTTGGGAGTAATTCACAGCTAATCACCTATATAAAGGACGTTTCTGTAACCACGGTAACAGTAGCACCATCTTTCTTCCTCGGCAGAAGCGAAACGCCCCAACTTCAACGGGAATAAAACGCAAATTGTGGAGTTTGGCGCAATTTCTTTATAAAAAGAGCCGAAATCTGTTCGAGTCTTTCCCAAAACTCTTCGTTTCAACAAGGAAAAAAAGCCATGTCCAACGTTGAATCTGCCATTTACGGAGCCTCCGCTTCGATAATCGCCAACACGATCGTTTACCCATTGGACCTGGTGAAAACCGTGATCCAGACCCAACTGGAGCAGAACCACATAGATAAGGACATTACCCCAGACAATGAGAATTACAAGAACTCCCTCGACGCTGCGCTTCAAATCCTTAAGAAACAAGGTGTGAATGGCCTCTATAAAGGCCTTGGATCCAGTCTGCTGTCCACTGCCGTGCAATCCTTCACCTATTTCTACTGGTATTCGTTTGTGAGAAAGTCATATGCAAAGGTGAAAAGAGTTAACAAGCTCTCAGGCACAAACTCCACCCCGGAGGAATTGGTGCTCGGTATGGTCGCCGCTGCTATTGGACAACTGTTCACATCGCCTATCTCGGTGATCTCCACTAGACAGCAGACCAAGCCGGAGAAGAACCCAACCATCCTTGCTGCCGCTAAGAACATCTTGGAAGAGGATGGCATCACCGGGTTCTGGAGAGGTTTAAAAGTCAGTCTGGTGCTAACAACGAACCCTTCAATCACATACGCCACCTATGAGAGATTGAAGAATGTTCTGTTCAATGGGAGAAAGCTGTTGAACCCACACGAGAACTTCCTCCTAGGTGTCGTGTCCAAGATGATTGCCACATTGATCACACAGCCATTGATCATTTGCAAGGCCCTATTGCAAACAAATGACAATACAGCCGATTCAAACATGAGATCCTTCCAAGGCATCTTGAAGTACTTGATCAAGCACGAAGGTCTAGCGTCATTGTGGAAGGGTATCTTGCCTCAATTAAGCAAAGGTGTTTTGGTCCAGGGTTTCATCTTCATGTTTAGAGACCAGCTGAATGTGATCTTCAGAACCATCTTCTTGCTGATCAGATTGAAGGCGTTGAGAGTTAAGAAGTAGTTAGATACGGCATGTTTACTATTTATCCATATCCAGTCATTGATATCTTACGCTTCAGCACTAGTCATAAATCGTTCAATTCAGAATCTAATCTCATGAGGCAGAATCCTATGCTCTCTCCCATCGGGTCTAACGCTCTTCCCACCATCTCTCTGCATGGCTTTCCTCATATCATAAGCATCTTTGTTATCATCAATGGTCTTGGTATCTCTCGGATACTCATCATTCCCACCGTAGTAACCCACGACTCTTCTATACACGGAGTATCCCAGCTTTTCATACAGGTTGATCCCCAATGTGTTTGTCACTTTAACAAACAGATCGATGAAATTGGTCTCGTGAGGCTTTGAGTCTGTCATGTATTCCAAATTGTTGCACAGATACGAGGCAAGCCCTATTCTTCTGTAGTGTGCGTTCACAGTGACAGCAGTGATATGCGTGTGCCATAAGTCAGCTTTCCCCTCGGTCTTACCCATCATATAGCCTGACGATTCGCCATGGAACTCTGTGGACTTGAAGAACAAAGAGGGCCACGTTGTGAGGTATTCGAAGTAGAAGCCGATGTTGAAGTTCTCCGTGAGTGGGTCGAGGTTCACTGCGTTCAAATCAAACAGGTCTGTTGCCTGGAATGGCTTCAAAGAGGTCATTTTGGTGGTTGGTTGGTTCACCAGTTACATAACATAGTACATAACTAATTATTAGGTCTATTGAAAATTTCCGAAAATCATAGAACCGTGTAAACTAACCCAGTGAAAGTACTATAGACATATTAAAACAACAAAATGTCACAATACATCGGGAAAACCATCTCGTTGATCTCCAGCAAAGGTATTCGGTAGGTGCTAAATGCTTTCAATGCCCCCAATTCCCAATTCCCAATTCATACGCAGTTCTCAATTCTAACGCCTCTTTTAGTTACGTTGGTGTCTTGCAAGATGTCAACGGTGAAGCTGCCACAGTCACTTTAAACAACGTCAAGCCATACGGTACAGAGGGAAGACTTGGTAACCCGGCCAAGGAGATCCCACCATCAGAAGATGTCTTCCCAGTTGTGGTGTTCAAGGGCTCTGATGTCCACGATTTGTCTGTCCTGGATGACGAACCAGCACCATCAGCACCATCAGCACCACAACAACCACAGCAACCACAGCAACCACAGCCACCACAACCACAGGCCAAAGACCACGATTCAGATGACGAGCCAAAGTACCAAAGACAACCAAGGGCTCCGAGACAACCAAGACAAAACGCCTTCAATTCCGAAGTTCCAAAGGATGATTTCGATTTTGGATCTAGTGATGCAATTGATCAACTGAGACACCAAGAGGAAGACGCTGAGACACACGAGCAACAAGCACCAGCCTACGACAAGAAGAAGTCTTTCTTTGACACGATATCATCCTCAGCTAATGAACCTGCGCGTCCCCAGAGAAATTTCCATAATAGAGGCCGTGGTCGTGGTGGGAACTGGTCCCGTGGTAGAGGCAGAGGCCGTGGTGGCTACAACAATCAGCCATCGTGGGCATAAATTGACAAAATTCCCGTGGATCGTGATCTCATAATTGCCAATGTAATATACAATAGCTTTTGCCTAAATGGCTACTCCTCGTGGCGTAATGGAGAAACCTAACGACTTGAACAACTTCACACCATAAGCTCTCCCATTCTGGACACATTTGTACAACCAAGGTTTAGCTAGAAGAAGAAACCCAGCAGTGAGAAAGCCCTGGAACAAAGGCATGAACAAGATATCACGTAAGACAACTTTCACAACCACTTTCGTTGTGATTGGTGCATCTGGAAGCTCATCGATCTCGAGTTCACTTAGTTTAGAGCTGGCTAGTAATTCAGCAACCTGACTGGCATTGGCCTCTTTTCTCAGGGTGTTCCTGAAGGACGAGTCGAACCGAAGATCAGGAATGGGCACTGGCAACGAGGACATTGAGACTAGGCGTTGAAATTGAAATAACACAAAAGGACTTTGTTGGTTAAAAGGTGAAGAATGTGTGGTAAACTCGCTATTATTGTACTACATCACAGTAGGGTAACACTTCTGGAAACATCCTCTTCCTTCCGCGAACTCATTTTATACACTTTCGAGATACCGAAAGTGAAAATTAAACCGGCCACTAAAACACACAGACCATCAACAGAAACCATCAACAAAGACCTGAGGAATTAGCATTAGTGGCATGAGTGAAGGTCCTACGGTTAACATCCGTCATGTCGAGGATGATGAGGTCGACTTTGTGCTTTCGAATGTTGACTTGGCCCTGGCAAACTCCCTCAGAAGAACGATGATTGCAGAGATTCCAACGTTGGCCATCGATTCTGTCGAGATTGAAACTAATACATCGGTGCTTGCTGACGAGTTCATCGCTCATAGATTGGGGCTGGTGCCACTGCAGAGTCTGGACGTCGAGTATTTGGAGTACTCCAGAAATTGTACCTGTGATGACTACTGTAACAAATGTTCTGTTGAGTTATCATTGGATGTACGCGCTGAAGATGAAGGTTTACAAAGCGTCTACTCCAAGGATTTAACCATCGTATCACAACATGGCACGGACAGAATAGGCCACCCTATTATCAAGGACAGAGAGCAGAACGGTGTGCTGATTTGCAAGCTGAGAAAAGATCAAGAGTTGAAGGTTCGATGTATCGCTAAGAAAGGTATCTCCAAAGAACATGCTAAATGGTCCCCATGTGCCGCTATAGGATTCGAATACGATCCATGGAATAAGCTGAAACACACTGATTTCTGGTACGAAGAAGATGCCGATGAAGAATGGCCAAAGTCTAAGAATGCAGAATTTGAAGACCCTCCAAACAAAGAAGACCCATTTGATTATAAAGCTGAAGCCAATAAATTCTATGTTAACGTCGAGACAGTTGGGTCTTTACCACCTGATGAGGTCGTGCTTAGAGGTATCACTGAACTACAAAAGAAAGTGGCGACCATTGTCGCTGAATTGGATAGAACTGACCCAGCTGGAAATGCTACCGCTTATGGTGGTGGTACACAATATGGTGGGTTCTCACAGAGAGCAGGGGGTGTTAACACCGCTTATGGCGGCTCAAATACCCCATATGGGGGATCGAATACTTCATACGGTGGTAATTGATAGGAGGTTTTTGCTGATGATATCAACAAAATAGTAATTTAGTCATTGTACAATAGGTAATATAAGGGAATGAGGAAGCGCTTGTAGTAACATAAAATAACAGACTACAGACTGTTTTTATATTTTGTAATGTTAAAGAATTGAGCTAAAAACATTAACAGACTGGGTCATAAGGTCAAACCCCGTCTCGAATCATAAAAAGAACTGAAACTATCAACAAATCATTAAAAGGACACTCAACCATAGACATCAGGCATAAGTAGCAAATTCCAAAAAAACAAAAAAATAAAAACGTACACAACCTCACACTCCAGTAGTTTAAATACTACCAGTGGTCTCTAAGGGGCTGATACTCTCGTTGCTGACCATATCACTCCGTTGAAGCTTGCACTTCAATTGATCAACTTCTCTCAACAAAGTCTTAATGTATTCACTGGCCAACTCAACAGTGGTGGCCTTACTTGGGATCGCCACTGTTGAGTTCAACTCCTCTGGGATCAAGGCACCCAAATCCTGGATGGCCTGGTTCATACGGTTACGACGACCCTGTTCTGCGAGTTTATGAGATGTCTTTTTGGAGTTTGGATCGTTTGGATCACCATCCTCGTCATAATTCTTGATTGTCGATGACGAAGAGCGACTTGAACCGTTGGATGGGAGTATCACTGGTGACGATTGTGCGGAGCTTGAGTCTAATTTGAAGTTCATCAATGTAGCTGGGGTAGCAGGTTGACCATCCACCGCCGTTGAGACGTTAGTTTGAACTTTTTTAGAACGACGCTGTTTTGGAGGTGCCATGACCTCAGTGTCATCTTTCTTTTCTCCATCGTTGTTACCATTGTTGCCATTGTTATAATGATGATGTGTGAGGTTTGAGGAGTATGATGAGGACTTTCTAGCTTTGATAACTGGGGATTGTTTAGCAATACGGCCAGGAATGGTCGGCCCCACGATTGGTGTGTTGCCTGGCGTCTTTCTCTTAGAATACTTCTTAGCAGTGGGCGCCGTACTATCTTCTGGACTCGATGACTTTCTAAACTTCATTGGAGATTTGGCCTCAAGAGCAGGTGAAGTCAAGGGGCTAAAGAAACTAGCGTTTGGAGCATTGTTATTGTTATGTTTGTTGATCATGGAGTCCAGTGGAGTCACAGCAGGTGAGACCAACGGTGTGAAGACGACGTCTGGCCTTATCGAATGTGAGTGGTTTTCAATAGCTGGGGATTGTAAGTCTGAAAACAATTGAGCATGGGATTGATAACTTGATGTTTCGAACGATGATGGAGTTGGAGGCACTGGGGAGCTGTGTTTATGATTATGCTCGTTGTTGATTTGATGGTGGTGGGTGTTATCATCTGGGAAGAATTGCATATCAAGGTCGTTCAAATCGGGGATTGCAGCCCATTGGGTAAGGTCTTCTTTATGCTGGGTATTACCAGTGGGGTCCATGATGTCAATGGGAGAGTTCGAGGATAAATATCGCTGAAACTGATCGTTGGCATTGGAGTGATGAGTATTCAATGGGGTATTAGTAGATGAGTTCGCTAGATTGGAAGGTGTGTGTCCCGTTTGGTCATGGTTGGGAGTATTGGTGTGGTTAAACCCGTTTGACAAGTTAATATGGGAAATATCAGAGTGGTTATCTGGAGAATCAAAGTTCAAGAACGAGGCATCGCTTTGGATGGATGCATGATGATTGTGATGATGATGTGGTTGTTGAGTACTGGAGTTAGAATTTGGGCTATTCTGATTATGGTCGAATATCCAGTTGGCAGCTTCCATGACAATATGTCTTGTTTATAAGCCTTCTTATACTAGGAAGCAACAGGGAAGATGCAGTGGCAGTGTGCTCTTGATACCTTTATTGGGTCGAATGGAAGGCGATACCTCAAATTATTCACGTTGAGATGGGGATTCTTGAGCTGACACAACGAAACAGGGTCTAAAGATAAGTGAGCAAGTACGTGTTTCAGTGTGTGTGTGACAATGTGTGTATAAAGCTCTATTCCTTGTGGCCTTTTTGTGAGGGGGAAGCTGTGAGAGCCTTGAAATTCAACTGTTGACGAAAGCAAGATCTTTTTAAATGAGATTCAGACCGAAAAGAGAACGTTAGCAGATTTTTATTGTAGATTTAATGGTCAAACTACCTTTATTAAAGAAAACTAATTTCCAATTGAAAAATGCCAAAAAATAAAGTTTGGCCTGCCCGTTATGGTGCATAATCAGGGAAAAAAAACGGATATGTTTTGCCAATTTGTGCCAATTATCGCGAATATATGCCAAAGTCCAGAAAATCTCGAAAAATAAAGTGACAATTTCCCAATATGGAAAGCAGCTGTTGCAGGTAGTGCGTCATTGGTCTAAAAGTGAGCAAGGGGAGGAGGAGACCCACGTGGGCTCTAGTCCAGTGGGACTCAGCCAGAGCTCCTGCCTAGCCTCCGGGGAGGACCCCTGCCTAGACTTCTGAAGAGTTCCTTCGGATCTCTGCCTGGAACTGCCCCTGACAGGAGCGAGCCCAAGCCCTACTGTCCTACGCATTTTTGTTAACAGCCACATATACACACAAAACAGACAGCCAATGAGAAATGCAAAAAACCCATGATTCGCTCTGACTGGTCGCACTACCAGCTGCCCGATCAGGATCGTCGGTCACACGAGCAACTATTGGTTCTTCTTCCTTTATTGCATTGCTTCCCGTGAGCACAAAGGACTAAGTTCAAACGATTATGCCCTCAGTTTTCCCCAGGACCGTTATCACTGGGCCATTGTTCGCTAGGATCTCCAGCCGAGTCACAGAGGAGTCGATTAAAAGACATCAGGTACAAGTTCAAAACGGCGTTTTCGTCTACCGCCAGTGGTAATTTTGAGAGCGATACAGTGCATTAACATGGTGTATGTGCGGCTACGACTATGCTTGTCGTAGTTATGCACAGTGGGTTGTATGATGTATTCTCTTGTTTAACTTAAAGACCTGCGTCCTCTATACCCTATTTATGATCAGTTAAGAGACTTGCATTCTTTAAGTCTCCAATGAGATTCAGTAACTTCCACCAACTATTGCATCCACGTATATATCCAACTTTTGAAGAAGTAAACGATAAGGCTCCCGTTTACAGTTGCAAGAGCTGAGAGGCATTAAAGAAATTTGCAAATTTTCAAATAGCTTTCGGGGCCATATCCTTTTATAACCGCTCCAAACTTTGGAGTAACTAGAACACTCGTGTGACCTTCTGTAAAGTCTTCAATAACATCAACATAAAGAGAGCTTTCACCTGTTAGAATCTAATTACACCGGATCAACGGTGTCTAGGCCTTACGTATATGCCTCTTGGGGGATAACTACATAATGATTCGGTGCTAAATATACATGGTTCATTATTCGTGGGGGCTTTATCTTCTCTTTCCATTCTTGCCACCTCTCTTACCTTTTGCACCAGCCCCATTGATTCTATCGATGTCTTTCTGGCTGATCACAAGACCATTTCTTGTACTTCTCCCAATACTGTTGATTTTAAGCCCCTTTTGTCTATATGTTCTCTTCATATCTTTCTTAATTCCGCTCCCAATTCTGTCAGAGATACTTAATGAGCCCTGACCAGTGTTTCTAAACTCACCTTTCTTGACCTTGGAAAGAATGATACCACCGTCTTTAGCCTCTTCTTCAAACTTACGGATCTTCTCCTGACGTGACTTCACCATTCCTTTTCTCATACCCATTGGCATCTTCTCAAGTCTTTGGCTCTTGACACGGTTGACCTCTGAAACTGACTTCAAACGTGAGCCTAAAGTATAACGACGTGCCTTACCGATTGGACCATCGTTGTCTATTGTCTGTAATGTCAATTCAGCACCGGAGCTTTCATTTTGAAAGTTGGATAAGATATGTGATTCTTTCAAGAAACGTTGTAATTCAAGATCATTATGGATGTCCTCTTCATCTTGTTTGGTTTTCGTTTGATTTTGCTTGGAATCCGTTAGCTTCAGCTTCGTTGATGGTGCTTTACCTGACTTTAGTAGTTTTTTCTCGGCTTTCGTAAGTTCTGTATGAGATCTTGTTGTATCTGTGAACTTGATCACTGTTGGTTTGGGAACAGTTTCCTGTGGTTGATCAAATCCTTGGAACTCACCATCAGATTCAAAGCCCCCTAGATCATCATCACTCTCGCTTTCATCGCCATCATCTTTGCCATACACTAATTCACCATCATCACTGATCTCACCATCTGATCCAGACTGGAATTCTTCATCAGTTTCCATAGACTCTTCGGTCTTTGTCTTGTCCTCAAACCCCATGTCTTCCAAAGACCCAAACTGCGCCTCAAAAGTCTGCCTCTGGAGCTCCATGGTCCTTTTGTATTCGTCGTCGCTCATGATGCGTGGTTGATGGTTTTTCTGTAGTTTTAAGCTGAGTTTTATGTCAAAACGGTCTCTGCGATGAGGACCAAATTTTTTTTTAATTATCCTCGAGGCGCTGTTGCACGAACCACAAAACCTCGGGTACAGGAAAATGGAATCTCGATAAGTCATTGAGTCAGACACAAATGTTTATAAATCGATAAACCGATAAAGTCGCCTCTCACAATGACCCGTTTCAGAGGATGTATTGATATCCACTCGGGAAAGGTGAAGCAGATCGTTGGTGGCACTTTGAAAGGCGACGATGCTGACTCCACAGGCTCCGCACATACGAACTTTGTTTCAACGAAGCCATCATCTCATTACGCGGAGTTATACAAGACCAACAACGTCACGGGGACACATGTGATCAAGCTAGGATCCAACACTGAGAATGACCATGTGGCATTGGAGGCCCTTTCCAGCTGGCCTGGTGCCCTGCAAATCGGTGGTGGCATCAATGATACAAACGCAAAGTATTGGATCGAAAACGGTGCTTCGCATGTCATTATCACGTCTTGGTTGTTCCCTGATGGCCAATTCCAACAGCAAAGGCTGGAACGATTGGTGGATCTTGTAGGCAAGGACAAGATTGTGATTGATTTGAGTTGCAGAAAGAGAATAGTCGATGATGAGACCAAATGGGTTGTCGCTATTAACAAATGGCAAACTTTAACTGATTTCGAATTAAACAGAGAAGCTTTCCAAAGATTGAGCCAGTATTGTGACGAGTTTCTTGTACATGCTGCAGATGTTGAGGGGCTATGTCAGGGAATTGACGAAGAACTTGTGTCTAAGTTGGCTGAATGGTGCGATATTCCAATCACTTACGCCGGTGGTGCTAAAAGCATTGGTGATTTACAAAGAGTTGAAGAATTGAGTAAGGGAAAAGTCGAATTGACATATGGTTCTGCTCTAGATATCTTCGGTGGGACATTGGTAGCTTTCGAAGACGTGGTAAAGTGGAATGAAGGAATTTAGTATAGACAAAATAAACAGTCGTTTCACGACACTATTGCCTGGACCGATATCCAGGAGATTTGAAGAAAAGAGGGCAAACCCGTTCTTAACCTTCAATGGGCTCAATGAGTTCTTCATAAGTCCATCAGTTCTAACTGTATTAAGGGTATTAAGGCCAATAAAGTGGCAAGCCTGAGGTTCATGGGTCTTACAGCTTCGGGGTTTCTGGGCGTATCCCCGGACTTATCGAACAAGAGAAAAAACACCATATAGAGGTGTCTCGCAGCGAATTTGTTCTGTACAAGTTTTCCCTTGACGAACTTCACACAGACTTCATTGGATCACAATGTCTTTCCACACGCCGTACACCAAGTGGAACTTTCTGTCCTTTGCGCTAGCGTGCTTCTGTACGATCTCATATGTCGTGTTCCTGAGCTCGACACAGTCCTTTTATTTGACAGATGTGTTAGGTGTCAGCGAAAAGATTGGTGATTACATCGGCACACTGGGCTTTGCTGATGAGTTGCTCTCCATCTCACTGAGTCCCCTCCTCGGTGCCTTGAGTGACAAGATTGGTCCTAAATATATAAGTGCTTTTGGTGTCTTTATCATTGGTGTCTCTTTGATGTTGTACACCACCGCTAAGAGTGTATACCCGGGTTTATTGATTTGGAGACTATTGTTCGCTCTAGGAGCCACTGCTGGCGCTGGAATGTTGACAGCTTTGCTTGCTGAATTGAGTGCTTCAGGATTTGAGCTAAAATCGTTATTTACATTCAATGAACCAGTGGGGGATCATGAAGCTTTGGAGCAAGAAGCTATTGAACACGCGGAAGGTGGAAATGAGGATGAAGCTGAAGTGGACGAAGACGAAGATCAAATCGATGGCGCCTCTTTCAAAAGAAATGGGAAACTAACCTCCTCCATTGGGATTGCTAGTGGTCTGGGTGCTGTTTTTTCTGTTTCTGTCTATTTACCATTACCTACCAGGTTGGGGAAGATTGAACCTCCTGCACAGGCATTGAAGCACTCCTATTTGATAGTTGGTGGTATCGCTATTGTTTCCTCATTTGTTTTGGTTTATGGTCTTTTCTCCAACAAGAAATTAAGAATTCCATGGTTGTCAGGATACTTATCACCATATGATGACATCTTAGAGGAGCTAGAAGCTGAAGAACGTGAAACTGCAAGACAAACCACCAAATCATACTTTGAACTATTGAGATTAGGGTTTGCTGAAGCTAGGAACTCAAAGATTGCTCTTGCCTACCTAGGTGGGTTCGTCTCACGTTCTACTACTGTCGTTACCAGTGTCTTCATCCCATTATACGTCAACAGTTACTATTTGAAAAGTGGTCAATGCTCCACTGGTGACAGATATCACTGCAGAGATGCATATGTTCTGGCTGCTATCTTGACCGGTATAATTCACTCCTTATCCCTAGTTCTCGCCCCAGTGTTCGGTTTCATTGCTGACAAGTACGGAAGAAAAAACTCAATGTTAATCACTGCAATCTCTGGTATCATTGGTTCTTATGGTTTCGCCTTCTTGCGCAATCCAACCTCTGCATGGGCCTATGTGTTCTGCGTATTCCTTGGAACTTCCCAAATCGGTTCCATTATCACTTCAATGTCACTAGCTACAGACAAACACCGTGCTCACAACGGTGCCATTAGTGGCGTCTACTCGTTTGTTGGTGGGATTGGTATCCTGTTGATCTCCAAGATTGGTGGGTTCTCCGCTGACCACTGGGCTGGTGCACCTTTTATCATCTTAGCATTGTTTGATACTGTTCTACTGATGGGTACTTTATATGTCGGTGGGAAATTCACGTTGTTGAAAGGTAAGTTGACAAGCGTTGCCCTACAAAACGATGAGTAAAAGTGCCTGTATCCTGTAAACATGTTGAATAAACAATATAGACGTGCAATAACTGTAGTGGACTTTGCCAAAACTCAAATTTCGCCTGCTGAAAGAAGAAGGAGAAGTGAGGTGTTGGTATTTGATGATACTTTTATCAATTCGAGACCAATCATCTTTGACAGGTCAACTGGCACGCGACAGAATGACAGATAAGATATCCTGTACACGTGACACAAAGGACATAATTGACACGTCGATCTGCCAGTTCTTCTCGGTAGTTAGAGATTAACGGGGTGTTCAGTGGTGTGTGGATGTTCTGTGATGAAAGGAAAAAAAAGCAGTCCCATTCGCGAAACGACTCGAAGCTCTTTTGGTCAATAGGAGTGTGGTTATGTAGCACCGGCGAAAAAAACAATTCCTCCGTGAAAAGTGAAAAAGTGTTTAAACTCTTCCACTGTTAACTAATACAAGTTCCCATCGCCAAACAAATAATCAACAATGGGTATGTCTTCTAGAGGCAATACAGCAATGTGACAAAGGCGATGAGAGACAAGGACAATGTGGAAAGAGATATACAAAGAGATTACCATGAAGAGTTTCGAAATCATTATGATATACCAGACAAAATTTTAATATTGAATAGAGGAACTCGTGAAATTTTACTCAAAAGCACAAAGAGGGCACTATTAGATAGTACACTACGTTTGCTATTGAACTCTCCATAAGATATCTGCCACTGATTCATGAGAAGTTCCTTCAAAATCATCAAAATATTGAACTTTTTTGTACTCTTGAAATGTCTTCATCACCAGGGCTGTAATTGCAAACTGTGCAACTATGTGAAACAAGTATACTAACAGAATCCCACAGGTAGAGTTATTCGTAACCAAAGAAAGGGTGCTGGTTCAATCTTCACCTCTCACACCAGATTAAGAGAAGGTGCTGCTAAATTAAGAACCTTAGATTACGCTGAACGTCATGGTTACATCCGTGGTGTCGTCAAACAAATCATCCACGATGCTGGTAGAGGTGCTCCATTAGCCAAGGTTGTTTTCCGTGATCCATACAGATACAAATTACGTGAAGAAACCTTCATTGCTAACGAAGGTGTCTACACTGGTCAATTTATCTACGCCGGTAAGAAAGCTTCTTTAAACGTTGGTAACGTTTTACCATTAGGTGCCGTCCCAGAAGGTACCATCGTCTCAAACGTTGAAGAAAAACCAGGTGACAGAGGTGCCGTTGCTAGAGCTTCTGGTAACTACGTCATTGTCATTGGTCACAACCCAGATGAAAACAAAACCAGAATCAAATTACCATCCGGTGCTAAGAAAATCGTCTCATCTGACGCCAGAGGTGTCATCGGTGTCATTGCCGGTGGTGGTCGTGTTGACAAACCATTACTAAAGGCTGGTAGAGCTTTCCACAAATACAGAGTTAAGCGTAACTCATGGCCAAAGACTCGTGGTGTTGCCATGAACCCTGTTGATCACCCTCACGGTGGTGGTAACCATCAACATATTGGTAAGGCTTCAACCATCTCTAGAGGTGCTGTTCCAGGTCAAAAGGCTGGTTTAATCGCCGCCAGAAGAACTGGTTTGTTACGTGGTACTCAAAAAACTCAAGATTAATTTTAGTCAAGTATAGTCATTTATATATATAGTAAAATTATTAATGGGGGTTTTGTGTTTAAGAGGAAAATAAATCATCTAATGTACTTTTAGTATTTGTACTCGATTGTTCCTCTTGTATCAGTAAATTTCACTGAACATATGAGCTCTCAAGATATCAACGTATACAAAGTCAAGGTGCCAGTACTACAAATTCGAGATCAATCTTCACATAGAGGTACTCAAGCAAATAAAAAACGCTAAGCAAAAATCAAAACTTGTGGTTACTATAACCTAGATGAACTAGCCACTTTGAATCGATGATCTGTAATGCTGGGAGATCTGTTTGTTCTATTGAAGTGATTCTGCAGGTTGTTGATCAGCGGCTTCTTCAACGACTTTCCCAGCTTCTTCATGCTCTTCTTCACCATCAATATTACTGGTGGCGCCAGCATTAGCAGCAGCAGATCTAGCAGCTCCACCAGCCTCCTGATCAAACTGTTCTAGCTTTTTAGCACGGACTTCCGCAGCTCTCTTAACTTCTTCAATCTTAGATATGTAAGCAGGCTTAAAATCCACCTTCTTACCCTTTAGCTTGCTCTTTGACAACGATTCTAAAGCCTTGGTCATAGCTTCTTCCTCTTTCAAGGTAACTAAGGCAGAAACATAGTTTGAATGGAAGACAGACTTGGAATTTCTTCTAATCCGACTCTTAAAGATGTAAACATCAGTTGGACCATACTCATGAAAGAACTCACGCAAGTCACCATCTGTAACCTTTGGTGAAAGACGGCCAATGTAAACAGTGTCATCAGAAAGAGGGATCTCAATCTTAGCATTAGCGGCTTGTGTCTCTAACTCAGCTGGTGTTTCCTCGGCTGCAGGCTCACCTTCAACTGGTTCTTCTTCGTTTTCCTTAGGCTCTTGGTTGCCCTCTCCCTTGTTCTCTTCAGCAATTGGCTCTATGATTACAGTGTCTTTCTTGCTCTTTCTTGAGTAGCGAGAACCATATCTCGATCTAGAACGTCTAATGAAGTTGTTTGGTATGTATGGAACATAGGGTTTAGCCCTTAGTGGGCGGTTATGTAGCTTTTGACCATTGATCAACTCTTGTGCAGCGGCGGCTTGCTCTTCATCTTTAAAATCAACATAAGCAACCCCTAATGGCTTTTGATGTGTAGACTTGAAACCTCTAACTGTTTGACTTGGGATCAAAACTGATAACCTTGATGAAAGTTAGTGAGCCGCCATTGATTAAACATCACGAAAACACACTGGTATTGGTGCCTTACACTTCGAATTCCTTCAAGAACTCAAGTAAATCTTCTTCAGTCGTCTCATAGCTAACATTATTGAGGTAAAGGCGCTTGTTGTTGGCGTTGGCGCTGGACTTGGATTCATCAGTGGCATCCTTTTCCGGGGAGGAATCGACAGCGGTGGCTTCAGCTTCGTTAATGTCAACTGGCTTTGGCTCAAATTCAGTCATTGTCAGCAAATATACTCCTTTTCAACAAAAGAGATAAGAGAAGATAGTTGTTCCAGAAATGTGGGTTATTTCCTTGTATTTATACATTTTTCACACTTTGACACAAAGTCAAAAGAATTTGAAAAAGGAAGTTACACCCTCAAAAGAAGGACAACTTTGTTATCAAAAAAATTCCTTAACCATTAAAGTGATATACAAAAGGAACTCATATTGAGCCCATTGTTATAAAACAAAGATAACTGTAGCAGCTGTGTAATCAAATTCAACATACCAGTGATTTCTATATTCATATATGAACTAGATCAAATTTAGTTGGCGGCTTGAGCACGGGCAGCAGCTAGAGCTTTAGCGGTACCGTGTAGGGCGTATTTGTGGTTACGTTTGAATTTAGCATCAACACCTTTTAATGAAGGGTATTTGTGGGTCTTTGGCTTCTTGATACCGTTACGGTGGGCCTTTTTGGTTTGATTGTGGTTGGTGTGATTCTTAGATTTAGACATTCTATTAACATTGTTAGTATTCGCGGTTCAGATATTCACAAAAAGATTCAATTTGATGATATTTGATGATATGATGACTGTCATTATGTTGAGGCTGGCTATATGGCGTTAAACTTCCATAACAAAACTTCTATAGTCAAAAAATAGTGCCTCAACTCTTTGAAGAATTTTGATATGCCTTAGTCTAAGATAGTCTAAGGAAACAACGAGAATGGCCAGTTATTAGATTATTATCCTTTAGCTCTTGACGTGTAAATATATTCATGGCAAAGATCGTTAGCTCAGTACCTCTATAACAATTCAACATTGGGTAACTTTATAGTTGGTTCAAAGGATATTCTTAGGTAAGATATTGTTGTGAAAAGCTCTCTTCTCATATCAACGTGCAATCATCTCAAATTGGTCTTCTATGTGTCCTTTATATGCACGTACTTGTTTAATTTCGGATGCCTCTTCTGAACGTTTCGTTAACAAAGCTTCACTTTTCAACTTTTTTTTGATACTTGGGAAGCTTCCATCGCGAGTGTGCTTCCTGTACCGAATTTCGCGAGTATTTTTCAGTTTTTGGCTCAAAGATGTCTGGATTTTCACTCGTGACTGTTGCAGATTTTCAAAAAATTAGGGTTTCAGGATGTTTCACGTGACAGAGCTGTTCTGGATCAGGAGATTTTGAACAGTTGGAGTAATACATCACCAATACAAGTATCATTAATAATCGTATGTGCCAATTAATCTGCTTTATTGCAGACAATGTATTCAATTGAATGCAGATATTTGGCTTCAAGTGTCCATCCATGACTTCAGAACAAGAGTGATCTAAATAAACTAACTTGACACTGGAAGAGCGCCAAATAAAGTCAAAACTAACTGATAACTACAATTCAAGCCATAGTAGAATCTAATGTGATAATAAACAATAAATATTATTCAGGAGCACAATCCTTCATGATTATTAAAACCTAACATGAACCCAAAATACTCGAATATATATAGCTGGAAACCAAAATCAATTATAAAAAAAACAGTGCTAAGATAACTCCTCCTTCTGTCAATATGTACATACAATGGATTCATTTGCCAAAAAAGAACAACAAAGTGTTAATCATTCCTTCTTGTCTTAACATATTCAATGCCTGTGAAACTTTTGATTTAAAGTGATAAAAAAAAAACTAAATGTGTCATAAACTCCCCTCTCGTGATACTATAACTTCGTTAAATAATCTATTTCAATTTGTAGAACAATCTTGGAGCAACACAGTCGTTGATGTGATGTTCTAAGTGGAAGAATTCCTCAACACAGTCTTCTTTGTAGTGTTTATCTTCGTAACCTTCTTCTTCTTGTTCTTTGGTGACTCTTTCAACACATTCGGCAAAATGATGGACGTATGGTTTTATTTCTTCAGTTTGGGCACATTCACTTCTTAGTTTGTCTAATGGATCACTACCTTCTTCATCTTCATCTTCATCTTCATCATCCTCATCTTCTTCCTCTTCTTCTTCTTCGGCTTCTTCTTCGTCGTTTTCAGCTTTGGCAACGGTTGGGACAAAGACGTCCTTTAACTCATCTAGGGCTTCAGCCAACATGGATAGCATTGTGATAATATGTAGGGTATTGACCTATCGTTAAACTCGTGCTTTCAATGTATAAGTCCAATTTTATCATCCCAGATTTTTTTTCATTTTTCGATTTTCGTGTAAGAACTTTTTAAAGAATCCTCATTGGCTAAAACAAGATTTCGCGAAAACCGTTTGAATGAAGACATCACCATGGCAACAGCAACAGATTCAGAGTCCACGCCAATTCGATGGATGAAGAAAGAGGTAAACTACACTTTAAATTCCCGTTATTAACTCGAGTCGAGCAATTATTCCCATTAACTATAATATATACACCAAAATCATAAAAAAGGTCATCATTAGAAAAGAAGAGATTTCAAACTTATTTCTTGTCTGATGATGAAGCAGCAGAGGCAGCAGCCTTAGCTCTCTTTTCAAATTTGGCAGCAGATTTAGCACCAAAGATACCACCACCCC
>JAKTWU010000276.1:0-36230 GCA_030582435.1 Taiozyma onychis
ACTGTTTGATGACACTGAAGGTATTTCTTATTCTGCCACCGGTGCAGCTTCTACCAGCTCCTCAGACGCCATCGAATATGTTCCAGGTCTGACCAGACGTCAATCACAAGCTTTGATTCGTGCTTACTCCATTCATGAAGAAGGTGACGAAGAAGAAATCAATTACAGAGCTTTATTGACACCGCATATCCTATACGCTGTCATTTGTAACTTCATTATGAACTTGCATATCGTTGTCCATGATGAGTTTTTGCCAGTTTTTCTAGCGTATGATGTTGCTAGGAATGCAGATGGTTCCTTGGTGTCTAAATTACCATTGAAGCTAGTGGGTGGTTTAGGTTTCAACTCACAGGATACTGGTCAAATTCTGTCATCTACAGGTATCCTTGGTATCTTTTTTTTAACCGTTGTATTTCCATGGGTTGATAGAAAGTATGACTGCTTAACGACATACAAGAGGTTCATTTTGATCTTCCCGTTTATTTATTTGGCTGTTCCGTACTATGTTTTCCTTGCCAATTATTCTAAGAGCTTTGCCAAAGTCATTATCTATATTATAACTTGCTTGAAAACATTAGGTACATCTATTGCATTCCCTCAAATATTATTGATTGTTCATAACTCCTCAGATCCAAAGCATAGAGCCTTGATTAATGGTGCTGCTATCTCAGTTAGTGCGTTGGCTAGATTTATCGGTCCTTTAGCCTAGGGTTTCTTCATGTCTTGGGGTCAAACCTTTCAGATTGGATGGTTAGGTTGGTGGCTAATTAGTTTGCTATCCATTTTGGCTATTTATCAATCCCAATTCTTGAGAGATTCTGTTCAGGAAGAAGAACAAGGTAATGAAACCACCGCCCATTGAGTTTATAGAAATAAATAAGATACCTCTTAGTGGCCCTTTAATATGCAGATTTTATCTATTCGCAGCTCTCTTTTCATGACTCTTGATCGATCTGTATACCGACCTGTTGGCATTTCTCAGCATTCAAAATCTTACTGCGTTAAACATGACCAGTTGTTAGCGCTCGCCCCTTATGGCATTGAACTATTATAATGATAATCACATAATATGTACTCTTACATGTTGTCACCTGTTATATGTGAAGCCCATAAAGCTGCGCCAATAACAAGCTATCAGTACCTGTTTTATTGATAGTATGACTACCTCGGTTTCTATCCTGCCGTGGTCACTCGAGGTTGATTACATGCTTTCCGTCTTGGAGATGAGGATATTTAATTAGCAATTTCAAATTTGAAGCTTCCTTTCGCTTTTCACACTAATGGCCCTTGATTTGTTTCTGCCTTAAGGCGGCAACAGCAGATGAATCTTTGATTGGTGATAACATCTTCCTTTTAATTATATCTTTCGTAAGATAGCTCAAGAGCCCTAACACTAACAAAAGCAAGTTCTTTAACTACGAAAGTTGCAATTTTATCCAAGTTGCTATCAAGCCATTACTTTAATTTGACAGAAGCTCAGAAATACTCACACTAACACAGTATCAAGAAGACTCGAAATAAGGATCAAGAGCAAAAAAAAAAAAGCTTGAGAAAAAGGCACTACGAGGTGAGTACGGTGAAATGATACGTAATACACAGTTTCTTTATTGAATTATAATGCGGTTGTGGGTTGAGAACAAATCATGCTATGATTGAACGGCTTCAGTGGTTTCCTTGGACCCTTCAAACAACTGGTTCTTCAGTGGAGTCTTTGACTTCAGTGGAGTCACCGATAGGTTTACCAGGACCCTTTGGAGTTTGCTTGTATTCTTGGGTGTTGGAAGTTTCAATGTTGAAGACTCTATACAAAACTTCAAAGACCTCTTTCTTAGATAACATCAAATTGACACATTTGCCTCCGACCCAAATTGGATAAGTCAATTCTTCTAGTTTTTTACCTCTTGAAACTCTAATGAAGGCGCAACCTTGGGATAAAGTTTGGATTTTTTCGCCAAACTTTTTGTCAACAGCGGCAACATCATCAAAAGTTGGAAATCCCTCCTTCAATAGTTTTTCAAATAGTTTCAAGGAACATTTCAAGATTCTTGAACCACTTAGTTCAGACTTTATTATCTGTAAGGCTTCTGATTGAATTCTCCATTTACATTCTAGATCTGTTCTTTGTGAAACGAATAATTTGACACCGGAGTGAACGATTTTCAGCTTTTCTTCATTTTCATACAGATATTGCTTTGTAATCGGGTTAGATAAGTAAATGCCTCTAGATGGCTCACCAGTGGCATTTCTAACGAAGCATGATTCAGTGATGCTTGAATCTTTATTGATTCCGTAGAAATCCCAACATTTGATTAGTTCTTCTTGATCTTTGGCTAAGAAGTTGAATGGTTCACTAGCAGTGTTGGAAAGTTTTTCCTTCTTGACAAATTCGATATCCTTTTTGAATTTCTTCGTAGCTGGTTCTTCAGCTTCACCACCAACTTTCTCTAAGACAGTGATGAAGAAACCACCAGTATTTTGCTGATGTGGATAAACTCTGATACAGTGTTGTAGACCCAGGTCTTCTTCCGGTGGGAATAGCTCATCGCCATATTTTTCATCGGCACCCTTTTCTTTAACTTCGAAATCCTTACCATAAACTTTCCAGGTTTTCAAACCTTTAGAGTGAACCAAACCAGGTAGTTTAGTTTTGACAATTTTGATATCTTTGTTGTTCTTTAAGGCATGAGCGATAACAGCTTCATTTTCCATTGGGTTCAAAGAACAGGTAGAGTAGACTAGTCTACCGCCTTCAGCCAGTTGTTCAATACCTCTCTGTAAGATTCTGTATTGCAATGGGTTTAAACCAATACCGTCACCAATTGACCATTTCTTCCAGATTTGAACATTCTTTCTAATGGTACCGTCACCTGAACATGGGACGTCACATAAAATCCTGTCAAACTTCATCCACTCACCATGGAATTTGCTCTTTGGGAACATTTGAGCATCGTGGTTAACGACAACCATGTTTGGAGAATTTAGTCTTTTGATTTGATGAACCAACATATGAGCTCTCTTGAAATCAGCATCGTTAGCAACGACAAAACCGGTTGGGTTTTCAACTTGATGTAGAGATTCAATCAACTGAGCAGTCTTGGAACCTGGGGCAGCACACATATCTAGAACTTTGTGGTGAGGTTGAACATCTAAGACCAATGGTGGAATCATAGAGACAGCTTCTTGTCTTGATATATTACCAACTTCAGTTTCAATAACTAAAAATCTTTGAGTCTTGGCAAATTGTTCATTCTTTCTAACTTCTTGTTTGGAGATATCGATTTGCCATGCTAATTGATCTGGGTAAAATGCAATAGGTTTTGGAGGTTTGATGATTTGATCATTTAATTTAATGTCACCTAAATGTTTTAAATGACGGTCTTTGAAGATTTTCTTGATTTCTTCAGCATGTTGTTTAGAGCCAGTAATTCTGAAAGTCAATGGTAATGGGACCTTACAGTGCTCTTTGAAACTGGCAAAGTCTTTTTCAGACATCAATTTTTGATCTCTATAGTAGGTCTCCCATTTTTCATTTTCTTTGGTGATTTCCTCATAGCCGGTGGTGTTGGAGCCTTCGGCATCACGTTTACCTTGGCCACCTCTGCCTCTGAATTTTTTACCTTTGAAGTTTCTCTTGGCCATGTTGAATGTGCTTTGATGGAAAAACCTTTTGAACATTCAAAGTCTTTGAAACCTCTGATAAACTTTTCGGAAATTTTTTTATGAAAAAATTTTCCAGGCTCTCTATCGCTGGTTCGGGCAGCATCTCATCGCTTACGTAATAAATATATTCACTTATATATGTAGGAAATCACTGAAATACCGGGTTAACCTACAATTTTGTAGTGACTGGAAAATAAGAGAAGTAGAGTGTAATGGTAACGAAAGAGGGTTTTCTCTGTTAAAAATTGATACCAATTCAGTCGATTTGCCCTTTGAAGTCTTTCAATTATGTAACATATCCCCACCTTTAGGTATGGACCACATCTGAAAACCACATGTTTAGCAAACTCCCTGACTCGCAATTATCTTATCACCACCAAACCCCCCCTGAAGGATAAGGAACACGCACCGAGTCGATCATGCCTGAAACTACTACTTACTTCATCACTGGTATCAACAGGGGCATAGGTCGCGAGCTTGTCAGACAATTGCTGACTTCGAGCACTTCGAACCGTGTGATAGGTACTATCAGAAGGGATATTCACGATTTCCCAGACACTCAGATAACCAAGGATCCGAGATTGACTATCTTGAAGCTGGACTACGAGAACACTGATAGTTACATATCTTTGGCTACCGAGTTGACAAGATTAAATGCTAATATAGATGTATTCATTTCCAATGCAGCTATCAATACAGCAAGGACTAAGGTGCTAGATACGTCACCGGAAGAGTTTGCTAGGTTCCTCAAGATCAATACCATTGGACCAGTAGAACTTTTGAAGATTTTAAAACCATTCATGCTGAGAAGGTCCACTAGGAAAGTGATATTCACTTCCAGTATTTTAGGTTCAATCGGTTCTTTCCCAAAATCATTATCTCATGCCTATCCTTGTGCTTCTTATTCATTATCTAAGGCAGCATTGAACCTTGCTGCTGTTGAATTGAGTTTTGAATTAGCAGAAGAAGGTTTCATAGTTATAAACTATCATCCAGGATTGATCAACACTCGCCAAAACGCTGAGAAGAATGCAGATATCTCAGTGTCAAAGGGTTTCCAACCGGATAAGGAATTCTTGGAATATGTAAAAGCAAACACCTTGACCGTGGAAGAAGGTGTCGAAAAGCAACTGGAAGTGATTAATGATCTGACTTTTCCAGACTCTGGGAAGTTCTTGACATTCGATGGGAGGGAGGTTGGCTATTAGTCTATTGATAACAATTCGTTTTCTGAGTTTGTAGATTGCACATCTATATCATCACTGTCTCTATCAATTTCTGATCTCGCTTCGTTTTCCAGGAGCACAGTTTCGGAGTTCTGTGTTTGTGGCTCCTTAAAAGTTGGATTGGGCTTTTCACGCTTTGATGTCTTCTTGTCACCAAACTCTAGTTTTTCAAACATCAAATAGCCATCACCAATCAACTCTTCGATCCAATGCTCCACTAGAAACCCATACATCAGCATGGCACTCTCATCAAAGACCTTCTTAGGAGCATTTCTCTTTCTGCTGAGATAGTAGTGTATTGCATTCAGTAACTCTGAATCAGGTAGTTTGAAATGCTCATCTCTCTCTTTTAAGGGCACCAATGGAGGACATTGTGGTCGCAGCGCTAAGTATTCATCAGCAGATCTGTTCAGAGGAAGCACAAGTGAGTTACAGATCTCGTAGACGGAGGGTTTGGGCATTTATATCAACTGAAGCTTGGAGGTTATTCGTTCTTTAAGGTGAGTATTTTTTTTCCTTATAAAAATTATATGCTTTTGTAAGATTTGTGCTGGTGATAATTCCACATTGGTGTATATAAACAGTGGATATCGGTCCAAATTACTATCATCTGCTGCAACCTCTTATCCCCCTGAGAGGCGCCTCAACTTAAGACTGAAA
The DNA here is from genome assembly GCA_030582435.1 of Taiozyma onychis. Taxonomy (NCBI): domain Eukaryota; kingdom Fungi; phylum Ascomycota; class Saccharomycetes; order Phaffomycetales; family Wickerhamomycetaceae; genus Taiozyma; species Taiozyma onychis. Next base: position 5,547 of record JAKTWU010000276.1, read on the forward strand.
GGGGTGTTTAAATAAAGTCAAAAGCATTCAATATCAATACTAAGCTAGCAATCACGTGATTTCCCCCTAGAATGTCACGTGCTTTATGCTCCTCATATGTGTAGTTCGTGAAGAAATGAATTCCCCTGCTGTTATGGCGTTTTGGTGGGACGGACAAGCCTTTTGGTGTCTCCGAATTTCTTGCCGATTTCGCATAATTGTTCGGTGTCCTGGTTCGATTCTGGCGCGACGACGTCTTTTCGGCTTCGAGAAATCAAGCTCAGAAGGGGACAAAGTAATGTCAGGCTCTACACTGAAGGGGAGCAATCCAGCACAGAGGAGTCTGCCGTTGGGAGGCGACCAGGACGGCACTGAACGGTTGATGTTGGCGACGGAGGTACTGTTCGGACCTTTTTTTGCTTCTCTTCTCTTTTTGCCCGTTAATGTCTATATCTGTAATCTATAAATCAGAGAGTACACTACAGCCACTTCATAACACAGTCATTACATTGCTCCCTATTTACCAATAATTGCCTTACCAGAACTGGCCATGGCCTCTGAAGCACACATCGTTAGTGAAACACTCTGGTGTTCACACATTTCAAATACAACACATACCTCTTCTAGCAGCATCTTGCAGTAAGTTGGTGTCGACATCGTTCTTGCTGATGTACACGTATCTAACAGTGGAACCTCTTAGAAATATACTCTTGACTGAACTCAAATGAGGATATTGATTTTCATTTATCACTGAGACATTATCCAGCTTCAAATTCAAGTATTGATCAGCTGTCTTTAGGTTACCTTTGATTTCGACACCGTTCTTAAGCTGTGAATGACAGGCTGTTAGTATTGAAGATCCATGGAGACAGTATAGGACTTGAAGGGATTCTTACCTCAACGGTTATCTGCAACTTTGTGTTAGTATTCATTCATGCTGGGTGATTAATTATCAATTTCAGAGGCAATTGGAGCCAGAAAAAAGACCTCAGAGCTTCCAGTCCAGCAAAAGGACATTTCAAGCAAGACACACTCACTTCTCTGTCGACAAGTGTCTTGAAAAACGATAGAAACAGCATTTTATAAGCGAATTGTAATTAACTTGCACTGTTTAGGAAAGTTTTGAACTTTTGACTTTTTTCCCGAAACATCAACCTTGAAGAGAATTACGTAATCAAGAGAGCATATTTAGTACCTAAACTTTTGTATTAGTACTCAATTCAGCTGATAGGAATAGAGCATAAATAAGATAAAGATGACTGTCGACCAGGCGTTTGACGACTTGTGCATGGCCTGTAGGCAGGGGGATCTCGAGAAAACCGACAAGTTACTCTCTGCCGGTGTCAATGTAAGTTCAACTTTGAACAAAGGATTAATTATTGGAATCATATAACTAACATTCTTCATTTCAGCCTAATCAAGTTGATAAATTCGATTATACCCCACTGTTCCTTGCATCTTTGTGTGGCCATGAAGAGATTGTGAAATTGCTTCTCCAGAGAGGTACTGTTTGTGATACGGATAAATACGAAGGTGCTCGTTGTATTTATGGTGCTCTAACTGATTCAATAAGAAACTTGCTTATAAGTTATGATATCTCGAAGGCTGTTGATACCAATTTACCCTTCGCCTCTCATCTTCGTTCTTTGCTTGGTGGTAACGTTGTCGGGTCCGATTTAGTGACAGAAGATGTGTTATTCATCGTTCAGGGGAAGGAGTTAAGATTACATAGATTTATGCTGAGTTGTCGAAGCCGGTATTTCAGGGAAAGACTACAAGGAGATTGGCAAAATAACGATGTTATTCAATTGGAGGTTGATTATCTGGTATTTAAAGTATCTGTTAGTTATCTATACTTGATCCATGATGCCTCAGATTTTGAGAGAGTTGACAAGAGGAAGTTGCTATCGTTTGTGAAAGAGCTTCAATTAGAGAAATACATTCAATTTCTTGAAGAATATAATCATATCCCATTGGATAAATCACGAGAACGTGCAAAGGCAATCAATCAGTTCCAAATATCAATCTTTGAGAACGCAAGGAACGATTTCCAGAACTTGGTCCAATTTGACATTCTTGCAAATAAAGTCATCATCACAGATAACATCACTGATGAAATCATCCTTTCTTTGCAACAATCACAGAGCTCCCCGGATATAATCCTTTCCATTGAAGAAGATGAAGGGAGAACAGTGTACTACCCAGTGCATAGATCAGTGTTAATCAGAGATGATTATTTCAAAGTTATGTTTAGTTCTTCATTTGCAGAAGCTCAGGATTATGAAACAACGACTGATAAGATTATTAATCGTGAGAAAATTATAATACCTGTGATCAGCCTCCCTGTACCAAATCAGACCATTGCTGAGATCATAATTAAGTTCTTGTATTATGATCATACAGATATCCCATTTGAACACGCATTGGATGTCCTCGATGCAGGTGATTTGTTGTTGAACGATAGATTGAAGACAATGGCCTCCGTGGTGATCACAACGTCAGATGTTCGACTGACTAACGAAGAAGTTTATGAAGTCTTAAGAGCCGGATGGGAGACAAGAATGGAGAGATTAGAGCATTTTGTTGCCAAATTAATCGCTTTAAATTTTGATAGGTTCTCTAAAGATCCTAAATTCCATGAATTAGTTAAAGAATCTGCGGAGAGGATCCAAGATCGTCATGAAACGGATACAATTGAATTGATTGATGATATTAGATTTTATTTGGCCAAGAAATGGAAGATTGATTTTGATGGGTTGTTTGAAGGTGAAGCCAATGATCAAGTTGATCAATTACCAGGTTATGATCATTACCAAAGGGACCTTGGCAAAGTGGAAGACTTATTATACGACCTACAATTAGATGCATAGAAAAGAGGAAAATTAATCCATGAAATTAAGAATTGAACATTATACGTTAATGATGGAAAACACCCAAGTAAGATATAGAATCAGATTTTTGACACTTTTGATTTTGTAAATGTTTCTATTTAGCTTTTCTTCTGGTGGTTCTTGGTTTATGGCCTTCTGGTAACCAAGATTCATCAACGATTTTCTTACCGGAAGATTCAGCGGTTGGAGCTGGAGAGTTTCTTGAGGATGAAACCTTAGAGACATTAGCAGTTTTAGCAGTGGTCTTGAAATATGATTGACCAAAGTTGATCCAGACAAAGTAACCACCAATACCGAAAGTGGCCAACAACAAGACTTCTAATAACACCAATTGTGGGGCAAGCAATGAAATTGGAGGATCAGAGACAACAGTTAAAGTGGTTTTAGCTCCCAACAAGGCCAAAGCGGAACCCTTGATGATATATAAACCTGGAATCAATAGGTAGTTGTCAGCTGGTAAGTTGACACCGACTCTTTGGGTAAAGACCTTAGTTTCACCAGTGGTGACGGTAATTGGACCGATCTTAGCATCAGTGATATTGGCTAAAATTTCACCACTCAATGGGTTACCAAAGGAACCACCGACACCGACAATGGAGACGTCTTCTTCCTCATGGTTGGTGAAGGTATAGTTCAAGGTGATTTCTTCACCGTTGTAGATTTCTAGCACATCACCCTCCTTATCGACAACATTGTATTCGATTTCATACAAGAAAGGTTGAGTGGTTGCAGGATCAACGTATTCACCAGCCAGTGCCTCTTCAGGCTTGCGGAGGTCGATTTGAGCAAAGACGGAGGAGGCGAAGGAGGCAAAGGCCACGGCAGAAACAATTGAAAGCTTCATGGTCTCTGAGGTTTCTGAAAAGGGAAAGTTCAAAGGTTTCAAAAGAGCACAAATCTGTTCAAAGCGGTGCAAATTTATCGATGAATTTTCATCTTTTTTTCGTCGGCATTGTTATTTACCCGCGAATATTACCTGATTCGGGATGGATGGTATACGTAGCTTCAGTTCATATATCAGATGCATTATATGTATAACTTTACTATAGCAATGTAGACTTTAAGTATCTTAGTTTCGACTCGAAGGCATCTTTGTCCAGATATGCCCCCTTTAGCCAACGTTCCCCAGATTGGGAATCAAACGCATCTCGAGCGTGAAGAACCCTTCTATTATCGAATATGATACATGTTCCTTCCTCGGTTTTGAACTTTAGTTTGTTCGCAGGATCATTGACGTATTCTTCAAACATTTTCAACCCACGAAGAAAGTCTTCAAAGATGAAGGAGTCACCATACTCTTTAGCACCATTCTTAGAGGCTTCTTTACCCAAAATCCCAAAATCAAACGGAGCTTGGAAAGGAGGAGAGTAATTAACAACTTTGAAATGGTCCTTTCCTGAATAGATATGTGATTCAGTGATGTTGGAACTCTCCACGATCAATGGATGACTATGGAAATAGGCATGACCATCACGGTTATAATGATAATTGATAGGAACGGTCAATAACGCATGGTAAGCTTGTGCATCAGTATGTTTAATATAACTGGCAGCGGCAAACCCATCAGCAAAGACAGATTCCCCACCAACGGCACGAGTTCTAATGAAATGCAATAGTTGTAAACCTGGTGGAGATTCGTAATATAATAAATCTTGGTGTAATGGAAGAAACTTGTCAGTATCAGCGATATTTGTTGCGTTAGGCTTTGAACGAACATCAAAGATGGTCCCATAGAGTGTTGGTTTCAAATAACTGATTCTTTCACCGATCTTTGCAACAGATGGTGAGGCGTCTTCATCTTGATCCGATTGAGTTGGGATGTTGGTGATCTGAGCAACACCGAATATTCTTATATCTTGCACAACTCTCTTCAAAACTTGGTCATTGGTTACGTATTGATTATAGTCATATTCTGGTAATTGTGGGAAAGTTGACTCGTTCTTCTTGTCCCAGAATTTGACATCATCTTCATAATAACGACCTTCAACACGACTCTTTGTTGAGCTGTGTTTATCCAAGAAGTCTCCCGTGTAAGTGGCCCTATCACCGTCTTCCCATTCGATTAGCAGGTGATCGTCAATGATTTCAGCATTGATTGGATATTGTCCAATGATGGATGCAGTGGTGAATAACTTTTGACCAGAACCGGCCTCAATTGAAGTAGAACTTTCGGAAGAGTCACGAAGAAAGGTGTTGTTGAAGGAATAAGTTCTATCTGGATACTTGATCGTGGTGAATTGCTTATCATAGAAGACTTTGGCACTTTGTAAGACCCGTTTAGTGTGGAATGTTCGAGGGGAGTCCTTACCCCAGATTTTGGATCTGAGTGCAATTTTGAGCATGGAGGGAGTTGTTAAAGTGGGTTATGCCTTGTAGTGTGAAGCAGGGGGTAGAAGATGCGTAGACAGTGTAATAGAAGGAGTACACTGACGGTATTATGTGAACAGCTCTGCCTTCAAGAGAGATTTATGACTGGACATTTTTTTTTCGAGTCTTAATTATTTTCATGTACATATTCAATTGTGTCCCATAGAAATGATTCTAAATACGTCTCTAATTCATTCCGTCTCATTTTATTCGTTAATCATCTTCACCTTTGGAAAGTCTGTTACCGTTGATGGCTTTAGACTGATCTTCCAAATATTCGTACATTGTAGGTGGCTGTGGATGCTTCTCAACAATCTTAATATCTGCTAACAACCCTGCTAACTCTTGCGTTTCCTCCGTTTTGCCCAGTTTCAGTGAGTCCAACCTCTTAATAACGTCCAATAGAGAGGGGCCCGGCCCATCATATGAGGAATCCAGTACTTCTTCCAATAACGCCACTTTCTCATAGCTGAGCTCACCATAGGATGCACATGTGACGTCTTTACGTGCAAACAGCGATTCGTCCGTCAATTGGGCCTTATAAAACTCTGAGCATTGGTAATGTTGTTTAGAACAAAAGGAGTTGAGATAAGAATAGGGCAACAATTGTGACTGGTGATAACTATTAGAATATGCATCCTTAATCCTGCCGGGGGCCAAGGAACACAGCGGGTAGGCGCATAACTTGCTGATGGTACGTTCTTGTGATAATTCTGTGTAACTCTCAGGTGTCAAGAACCGGGATAGGAATTTAAGTAAGTATTTGTCCAGGGAGGCATCACAACAATGGTCCATGATTAAAAGTTGCAACCTGCTGGCCTCAGAGGGCGTCAGGTGACCCTCGTGAGAGAATTGTAGTACAAAGGGCCTGAAGTCTTCCAGTGTTAAGTGTTTCATGATGGCGATGATTTCTGTTCTACTAGTTAAACAATGAGCCATTTACTATCAAAACTTATTTTCAAATTTCAAATTGATTTAACCAGTACAAAGAAGTAAAACACTATAAACACTACAACGGCAACGACACAAAACTGAAGAAAGATCCATCAGCCATGAGAACTAGATCCTACTCCATCTCTCAGCCCACGAATCTTTATACGCTACTTCTCCGTGAGCTCAACCTTCATGACAAGCCCTTGCAGCCACAGTCCCACCTCATCGCTCCTACCGAATCCTTTGAGCAGATAACAAATATGATCATTCTACCTTTCCACCTCGAGAAGTTTATGATGTTCGGTTTCCTTACCTGCCTCAACTCTTTCTTAAAACTCCTTGTCATTCTCCCCCTTCGTGTCGTTATCGACCTCTTGAAATTTTTTAAGGCCATCAGATCTCAATTCTCTGGTAGAATGGAGCCTATACCTCTAAAGAATTTCCTTTTTGTATCATTAATGGGAATAGCTATGGTTCTTGGTAACGTTGATACATCAAAAATATATCACAAGATTCGTGCTCAAAGCTCAATCAAATTATACGTCATGTTTGGTGTCTTGGAAATCAGCGACAAGTTACTTTCTACTATAGGTCAAGATCTACTGAACTATTTGAATAATTCTGAATTGGATACAATACCTAAGGTACTACATTGTACCCTTTTCTATTTGTTAAGTATTTGTTATTTAACTTGTCATACTATCGTGCTTATCTATCAGACGATTTCATTGAACGTTGCTGCCAACTCCTATTCCAATTCTTTGGTAACGTTGCTATTATCAAATCAATTTGCCGAAATCAAGTCAAATGTTTTTAAAAGATTAGATCGTGAAGGTTTATTCCAAATGAGTTGTGCTGATATTGTCGAACGTTTCCAGTTACTAACAATGTTGACCATTATAAGTCTAAAAAACGTTGTACAAATTGGGAATGACTCCACTGGATTATTACCAAGTTCAAGCTTTACCTCTTTGAACAGTATTATTGGTGTTATTGCTGGTCCAACTTTTATAGTCATTGGGAGTGAACTAATTGTTGACTGGATCAAACATTCTTACGTTACAAAATTCAATAAGATTAGACCAAAGATCTATGGCAAATTCCTCTTAATCTTATCAAATGACGTGATTGATAATTTCAAAGCACCAATGAATAATATGAATACAAATGATAAGATCCAGCAGAGATTGGGGTTGCCAATCCCTGCCTTATTCGTTCTCTTTGTCATCATGTCCAAAGATTACTTCATCTGGTTATTATACCAAGATGATCAACTCATCATCACTAACGTGATCATATTATCAATATCATATGTGGTTCTGCTACTTTTCAAATTACTATTGGAGCTTGTCCTATTGAAATGGGCGAATGTGATCTTAAGAGATCCTTTACAAAGAGAAGATTACGTTCCTGGTTTAGTCACTGGTGGATTAGGTACCATGGATGAAGATAGTAGAAAGAAAATGTATGATCATAAGGAGAGCATCCCAGAGAGTTCGACCGAGCTCAGGGCAAGAAAGGATACAAAGAGCTTTTTGGGATCCGTTAGTCGTTATAGAATGAGCTCCAAACGTATTTATTGAATTGCAATAGAATGCTATAGAATTTTTAATTTACCCGGTTTCATTTACCCGAATGACGTTTAAACGGGGTTTGGTTGGCTCTCGAGGACAAAAAGAAACCAAAATAAATCGTACCAGTACAAAGAAAAAATTACAGACACAATAATTACAACAGGTTTTAATACCTCTTCTTCTTCAGACAGAAATCAAAAAACTCCATATAGATGGCGTCCGTTTTGTCAAGATCCCAGTTCTTCTTCATACGGAACTCTTCCGTCATTAAAACGGCACGTTCGTCGCTTTGCAACAACTTGAAACTGTCATCAACTCCAAAACCAACCTTCCTTTCCAAGCTGATCAACCTAAGACCTTTGCACACTTCAACGATCCGTCATACTACAGCTACAATCACCCAACAAGTCGCTCAAAGTTCCAAGACCATACGTCCTAAGCCATTACTAAATTCGAGTAAATGGGTCGGTTATTGGTTAGTGGGGACATCTGGTTTAGTCTTTGGTATTGTCATCCTTGGTGGTTTAACAAGATTGACTGAATCAGGTCTATCTATCACTGAATGGAAACCTGTCACTGGTGCCATCCCACCGTTGAATCAAAAGGAATGGGAAGAAGAGTTTAACAAGTATAAAGATTCACCTGAATTCAAAGAATTAAATTCTCACATCACTTTGGAAGAATTTAAATTCATCTTCTATATGGAATGGGGTCATAGATTATGGGGTCGTGCCATTGGTGTTATCATGTTATTACCAGCTGCCTATTTTGCCCTAAGCAGAAAGACATCGAGTCGTGTAAATAGAAGAATGGTTGGTTTACTTGTCCTATTAGGTTTACAAGGTGCTATTGGCTGGTGGATGGTTAAATCTGGTCTTGACGAAGAGCAGTTAGCTGAAAGAAAGTCTAAACCAACTGTCTCGCAATACCGTTTAACTACTCATTTAGGTGCTGCCTTCTTGTTATACATGGGTATGCTATGGACTGGTCTTGAAATATTGAGAGAAAACAAATGGATCAAAGATCCAAAGGCCGCTTTAGAATTGTTCCAAAAGTTAGATAACCCAGCTCTAGTGCCATTGAGAAGAATAGCTTTAGGTTTAATTGCTTTGACTTTCATCACTGCTATGTCTGGTGGGCTGGTTGCTGGCTTAGATGCTGGTTTGATCTACAATACTTTCCCACACATGGGTGAGGATTACATCCCTTCGAAAAGAGAATTATTTGATGATAATTTTGCTAGAAAGGAGGACAAGTCGGATAAAGTTTGGAGAAACATGTTAGAAAACCCAACTACTGTTCAATTAAACCATAGAATCTGGGCTATGACTACATTTTTTGCTATCTTAGGTACTCACATGTATGCTGTCAAGAGAAAGCACGTTGTCCCTAAAGTTGTCAGCAAATCATTACACACAGTTATGGGCTTTGTTACTCTGCAAGTTGCCCTAGGTATTACCACTTTATTATACCTTGTCCCAATTTCATTGGCCTCTGCTCATCAAGCCGGTGCCCTAGCTTTGTTAACAACAACACTTGCATTTGCTGCCACTTTAAGAAAACCAAGATCTCAAATCAGAATCCTGACGTCGGGTCTGTATGCACAGCAGTTGAAGAATGCTAAAGAAGGTTCAAAGATCTTGAACGAGGTTTCCAAGTTGGCTAAATGAAACGACCTACATGATACCACTTGTATATATCTGTTTATAGATTATCTTTATGAATGAGGAACTTTTAGTATAGTGAAAGAAAGTTTGTAGCTAAACGCAAAACGCTTCTAATTTTGGTCGCTTATCATGATTGCAAGAGCTGAACTTATGTTTCTCCACCAAGTCAAAAAGTGTATCCTTACCAAGCATCTTTTCAAAGGCTGTAACTCCTGTGGATTCTAACTTCAAATTTTCTAATCTCTCTTGTGCCCTTTGATGGATCTTATCAACCTCTATTTGTTTCATAGCCTTAATTAATGGAAGTTTGGTGTTTGCATATTTGCTGAAGTGAGCTTGGTTCGAATCAATCTCTTTGTCCAAAGTTCTTATTGTTTCTTTGACACTATCACCCCAATTAGATTCGCCTCCAAGCCTTTTTTCCCATTGATTTTCCATTTCATATAACCATTTGTTAGCTTGATAGTACTGGGTCATATCAGTGAAATCTTGTTCTCTTTTAACTTGGTCGAGGATCTTCTTTGATATAACAGGATTCTGCTTCCATGGGAATCGAAGAAACTTCATACTGGAGGAATATGTGACCTTGATTTGGTATGGCCCACGATCTTGTCTTCTTTGGGCTCGTTCAATGTCTAATTTTGCCCTTTCATGAAGCGCTTCATCCATCAACAGCGGCTTCATCAATGGGTCAATCTTTAGTGGTAGTAAACCCTCTTTCTGTTTTAACCTAACGTATTTGTTCAGATAGTTAGTTCTTCTTTGTTGATCTAATGGCTGAGCTGACTTGTAATCATACTTGATAGGCTGACCATGCTTATTAACAAGCTTTGATTCTTCTCTCTTTGGGATTCTTGGTACGAGGTCAATGATCTCTTCAAGCAATTCTTGAGAAGGTTCAAAGTATAAAAGCCGTATCTTTTCTTCGATATCATAGGATCTTTCCAGCTCTCGACGTACTATAGTAGGAGACATTTGGTGTCTCTGCCTTTTAAAATGACGTTTAATATGTGGGAGGAAGGCATTATCTGGTAGAGCAATCTGGTCAACATGAGTTGCATGCCGTATTAGGGTTCTGTACAGCGATAAAACGCTCAATCTATGGGACGCCAGATTACGGAAGTGTGTGGGCATTGCAAACTGATAATCTCACAAGACTGAGAGTTATATTTAAACAGGGAGACCCTAACGAAGACGAATGTACTTTTAAGGGAATATATTCAGGTATTAATGCCTAAATACTTAATAATTTCGGTATTAATACTCTTCTGGCATTGAACGAGTTCGCGAATACAATAATACCCACTTATAGAAGCAATTATGAAGAGCTATAGGTATTTACTATGGGATAACCTACGCGAGAACGCTGGCTTGAAGATACATTAACAATGCAGACTATCGTTCAACTGAAAAGACATAAACAGACTTTCATTGTGACCTTGTCCCAAAAGCCAACAGTCTTCGAAATCAGAAAAGAACTCCACGCCATCATCAGCAAAGTTGGTCTGGGATCTTCCGTTGATGGTGAAGAAGCAGGCGAAGAAGCAGGGGAAGAAGATATAGATATCCCTGTCCCCTCATTCAGTACAGAGTCGGACTCAGAAGATGAAGGCAAAGCCCAGCTTCAGTGTGAGTCAAAGAAATATATACCCAGCTTAGAAGACATCGTCATTGGAGAACCTAAAGACAGTAATGATATCGCGGCGGGGTTTAGAGATATAAGGGAAGAAGATAAAATCACAGTCAGTGAGTTCAAAGTGTTTGCGTTTAGGCTGACCGATCAGGAATTTGATGTTGAAGTTCCAACCCAAGAGGACTAGATAAGCACTTATAGAATGAGAGAATGACTATCTTAATAGAGCTTACCGAGTAGTTTAGGAAACAACAAACGCATCAGTACAAGATTTACAAAACTCATTATTAAATCAAACGTTAAAACATTACAACAACTAGAAATACAAAACCTTCAATATAAAATTTAAAAAGATCTAGTTAACTAAAGCAGAAGCAGTAGCAGATTCGTATTTCCAGTTTGGTGGTAAGACAGCAACAGTTCTGTAGTATCTAGCTAATCTGTGGATTCTTGATTCGATCAAAATCAATCTGAATTTAGAGTCTTTGTCTTTTCTGTTTCTTTCCAAATGTTTTCTAACGGAGACAGCCTTCTTGATTAAGAAGTACAAATCTTCTGGAATTTCTGGAGCTAAACCGTTTGATTTCAAGATTCTTAAAATCTTGTTACCAGTGACAACACGGGTTTGAGAAACACCGTGAGAATCTCTCAATAAGACACCGATTTGGGATGGGGTTAAACCTTTTCTGGCGTACTTGATGATTTGTTCAACAACAGCTTCAGAAGATAATTTGAACCAAGCTGGAGCGTTTCTTGAGTATGGTAATGCTGATGAGGAAATACCTTTACCCTATGAAATTTGTTAGTAATCAAAGTTCGCAAGGAAGAACAGTCTCTAAAACGTCAAGAACATAATGTTTATGGCGGGGACTCAAACAATAGTTGGAAAACTTGAGCAAGAGCACACCCCACCGTAAACATCATTATGCCAGCAACAATGTAAAATTGCACCGAACATCTCTTCACAAATTGGTGTCACGCAGCAGATGAAGATGGACAGCCATGTGAGTTTTCTGATACTATAAAAACCAAGGTCAATTTCCAATCAAGGAAAGATATGGTTTATTTATCAAGACCGATCCATTTCATAACCACAGTGATCCGAATTCATTACTTTTCATAGGGCATATAGAACCAACCCCGTAAGTTCTTTGGTTTGATAACAGTTGATAGTTATCCACATACTTTGCTGTGTAATCTACCCATTTTGACTTTTGTTTGTTAACGACTTCTACACTTTGGTAACAAAATGAACTGAAATTTTTCATTTTTTTGTTGATGAAACTTTCGAAGCTTTCGCGAATTTTGGTTTGATAAAAATCGTGACTGTCTTTGGGTGGTGTTTGGATGATATTAACGACATTCAAAAAACATTAGGGTTGCTTTGCACGTGATACTCAGCTCTTGTCAACCCAGGACCAGATACTATTACTATTGCTCCTGTTGGTAAGATTGTAATACAAGTACATTAGTTCTATTACTCTAGAGCACTTTCTCCTCGATATCATCAAAATCTTCTTCTTCTTCTAGCTCAATGAATCTGGAAGGAAGGTTTGTTAGTATTAGTTCACTAAACAGAATAGAATGGAAGTCATATACGTACTTTGACACACCAGCTTTTTCTCGAATCAATTCCACGGCAGCGGCGTAAAGCATTCTCAGTGATTGCTGGGAGGTTGGTGGTAACCAATATATCAAGACCAAGGGACTGGTTTTTCTGCCGTCTTTCTCTAAAGGATATGATAGGACAATGTAGCGTGGGGAGTTATCTGGTAATTCCTCCACTAGATCTTCAATTGAAGTGACTGTTTCATCATCTGGTTTGATCTCGTACGTTGTCTTATCGATGGAATATATCTGGGCTTGGACAGTATCAGATCTTGCACTGCTGAAGCGGAACTTGCGTAGCTTTGTAAGGGTTTCTTCTGAGAATGAGTACAAATTGGTTGACTGAGTTTTTAGCTCGTTAGTAATTCTCAGGGAAAGAGGAAAGATGGTTTAAGATGGTACACAAAACATCCCGGGCTGCTAATGATCGTGAATGTGTCCTTCAATTCTACCCACCATCTTATTTTTAGAAGTTGCTGAGTAGTTATGACCAGAACTTTTCATTCAACATAATCCTCGTTATCCTTCTCTTTTTGACGTCTCGAGAAATCAACATTACATAAGCGAAAGGTATCAAAAAACTTGGAACTTGTCATTGGAGCTAACACTAAAATTCCAGCTCTGTACCGACGCTTCGGGTCTTGGAAACAGATATGAGGTGGTCAGCGACACAGTTGTCCATGATACTAAGACCGACAATCTTCACCAAAATTAGTTTCTCTTGCTTGTCGATGGAGCTCCTGAATCTATCAACCTCAGGGATCTCAATGACATCTTCAGTAGTGATACCATTCTTAATCAACTCACCAGCTTCATGAAGTGTATGCTCATATGAGTCCACAACAATTTTTCCGTGCCTCTTGGCGTATTGTACGATCTCATCGTCAACTTCAAACATGTGGGGTTTGTAACTTCCAATGATGGAAATGTAAACTCTTTCATCCTTGTTTAATCTATCAAACTTGATACTTGGCTCTGTGGATGGAATACACCCAAATATCACGGTAGATCTTGAATAGTCGATCATTGAGTTCTCCACTAACTCAAATGTCACCTTTGGGAACTCCTGTTGTAATTTCTCAATTAATTTATTTGATTTATCATTGAGAGCCCTAACGGAGATTTGAACCTTTTCGAATTGAGGATAAAGCACTAAGGTAAGCTTTATATGCCAGTAACTTTGCAAACCATTACCAAAAGCTGTCAACTGTTGATTTTTCTTATCATTGACAAACCTCTTCAATGGTAGAGTTGAAGCTAGGGCAGTTCTGAATGCTGTTAAGTGCGATGCGTTCAAGACACCAATCAATTCCCCATTCTTTGCATCAATGACTAGAACAGTACCTTTGAACCCCTCCCTAGAACCAGCTAGAGTCTTTACCGCCACTTTCGAGGGAAATGAAGGCATGAACAAATGTATGGCATCGCCTTTGTTAATGACGATTCTCTCAGGAATCAAAGTCGGATCCTTATAGTACTGAGAAAGGGCGTTCTCAAGGACATCTTGAAAACCAGAGATATCTGTGGCGTCCAATTGTCCAAGAATCGAGTATATCTGCGAGTCTGACAGAACCCTCATATTTCTCACTGAAGTCTGTGTGTTTTGTCGAAGATGTCCATTATTACCCATTCATATTTTTATTTTCGGATATCCTCCACAACTAAGTTAGTCATCAAAGGCTGTCGTTGGTTATGTCTAAGCTCTTGGTGTCCTTAAAGGACGCCACATTCAAGAACATCCATTCTTCAAAGGCTGCTAACTCGATATTCAAGAATCCTGTGTCGCTTGAGATCAAATCCACCGAACAATGGGCAATCTTGGGTCCAGCCAAATCAGATCTATTAAAAGCTATATCCTCACAGTACATTAATGACCCTCCACTTTCACGAACTTACCCCTTCCTCGAGAAATCTATCTGGCCATCAAGTGCCATCCAATTCCTAGAGTTCAAAGGTGTCCTTCCAACTTCTCATTTAGCTGCCCGCTATGAGTTCTTCAAAGATGAATTTGATGAGACCACCAAGAAGTTCGTTATTGGTAATACCAATAACGATAGAAAGATCAATTACGAGCTGGTGAATGAAATCTTCAAGAAGCTGAAACTCCAAGGTCTTGAAGACCGTTGGGCAATGGGTCTGAGTAATGGTCAAACTCGTCGTGCAAGATTGGCTAGGGGCCTGATCAGAGAACCTAAACTACTGATTGCAGATGATCCATTTCTTGGTTTAGACCCAGAAGCAACCAAAGTTGTTAATGAGGCTTTGCAAAGCCTACCACCTAATCCATATGTCATCCTGGGGCTTCGTTATCAAGATGATATCCCTGACTGGATCACTCATATCGCTATTGTTGATTCTAATGGGATCATAAGCGCTGGTACAATGCCCACGCTACAACCGAAGATTGACGAATTGAGACAGAGATATCATGAAACCCCTCAATTTAATATTGACAAGATCAAAGAGGTCTTCTCCGAAATCCCTGCTCCATCTTCCTCTCATATACTGGAATTCAAGGACATTTCCATTGCTTACCGTGGGCAGCCAGTGTTAGAAAATCTATCTTGGAAAGTTGGTCATGGTACCAGGTGGCATGTCAGAGGTAATAATGGTACTGGTAAATCCACTTTATTGTCCCTAATTACTGCTGAGCATCCCCAATCCTGGAACGAGTCGATTGTGATGTACGATAAGCCACGCCGTACAGGGTCTTCTAATTTCTTCGATATCAATGAATCAATTGGATTTGCCTCTCCAGAATTACACGTCATATACCCTTCAAATCACACTTTATACGAGACAATCTCCACAGGATATGTCGTTGGTAGTTTAATCCCTCCAAGAGACTTACCAAAGGAGCTGGCAGATAGAATTGAGGTTTATCTGTCAGAGTTTGATCTTCAGGACAAAAGGAATGTGAAGTTTGGTGAGTTAGGCATAAGTGACCAAAAGTTGGCATTGTTTATCAGATCATTGATCAAGAATCCAGATCTATTGATCCTCGATGAGGCCTTATCTGTGATGGATGATAACCGAATTGAGCAATGTAAAGAGGTTTTGAGACACTACCCTGGTACAGTTTTAGCGGTTGGACACTTGGATAGTGAGGTTCCAGAGTATGACCAGTATATCAAGCTAATCGCTCCGGGTGAGTATGAGATTGGTAAGAAATGAAGGATCACAAGTATTTACTAAAAGAAGTGCATAAAGGACTAACCCGTAGTTTTCAGCGCAGCCATTATCGATTGATGAGTCCTTGAGAGTCAGAGAAGAAGAGACGGTGTGGTGTGTCTTAGATCTGGCTCAAATCATCCCAAATGGATCAAGCCGACGCGTCAATTGAACTTACGCGAACGCGCCTCCGCCATTCTTAACCTAAAAGAGAACATTTCCGTAAACATATGCATTGATATGCATAAGTTACTAGGCAACTTTTGCGAAACTTCCTTATTAAGTAATATTGTTTCAGCCGAACATTGAAATAACTGTAACGTTTCGCAGAATTTCATATTTTAGTGTAGAACGCGCTATTGAGGGACAAAAGAAAATCAACATTTTTTTGGAAAACCACAAAAAACACACACAAAACGACCTTTTTGTGAAACGTTTCAACCAAAGCGGCTAATCGTTTGTGTTACTGATTCGCTGTGTCTGATTTCCCTGCTGCTGCTGCTGCTGAGGTGCTAACAAAACAACCTGAAGACCTTCTTTTACTTTTACCGCGTTGATTGTTCTTCGGAATCGATTTGTGTTTGTGTTGATTGATCTAAACATAATCTTGGTGCTTCATTATTTTTCCTTTAACTCCTCTTTTATCGCTCCTTGAATCAAGATTGTGACATGGCTGCTCTACTAACTGAGAACCTCGAGGACTTGCTCACATACCATGCTTCTTTGAAGCAGTTCTTGAATACGTCTACCGCGCCAGCTAAAGTGAATCCTACCAGAGCTGCCAAAGCCAGAGACAAACTACTGAAATTGTCCCACTCACAATTTTTTGAACTAAGCACTGACGTATATGATGAGCTGCAAAGAAGAATCGACGAATCCAGTGATGAACCTGATTTCTTACTACCAAGATCCACTTTCCATCCAAAGAGAAATGAGGCCAGAGAAAAACTTGGCTCTTTACAACAGGGAAGATTTAGAGACTTGGTGAGTGACATCCTCTATGAAATCGAAAGAAGGAACTATAATGAGCAAAAGACTGTTGACCCTCCTGCCCATAACAGCAAGCAGCATGTGTCTTTGTCTTCTGAGAAAAAGCAAAGCGGTGTTGTCACAGTTCAGTCTACTGAAGTGATTCCAAAAGAGGCTGACATGGCCTGGTCTGATAGTGAAAACGAGGATCATAGAGAGTTTGCCAACGAGAAGGCTGATCTGAGTAAAGTCGTAGAAGATGTTACCAAAGAAAGCTTTGATTCCACTGACGACAGAACAAGTCACAGATCCAAAGAGTTTCAATCTTCAGCCGACAAATATTCACATTCAAAGTCAAATAGCATACCTAGTGTGATTTCATTGAGGAAGAGAACTAGTCAGCAGTCAAACGGATCTGTCAAGAATGATAGAGATATGGTTCCACAGTTGAACTCGTTAGGTAGTACCAAACGCTCTTCAGGTCAAATCAATCGTGGCTTATCTATAACCAACAAGAACAGAAATAAGGATAGAGAAATTGAGTTGCTGTTAGAAGAAGGTACCAAAATGGACAAAACGATCACTGAACTAGAACAAAAAAGTTCATTATTACAGTCAAAGGCAGAGAAATTTGAAGGGGAAGTTGAAGATCTACAAAAAATCAATGGTGACTTACATGAAAAACTCACAGATTTAGAACAAGCTATTGAGAGAAAAGATCAGGAAATCAAGAGCCTACATAATGAATTGCAGATTTCTTCCGATGAATTGAGGCCCAAAGAACAAGAAATCAGTCTATTAAACACCCAATCTAAGGATTTGACGTTAGTTCTTTCTGCCCAAGACAGCAGTAATAACGAAATTGAACTCGAGAGAATGAAGAATGAAGTTGTTCAACTGAAGCGGAAGCTGGAAGATTTTAAATCCAAAAAGATCAGTGATTTGCTTTCCTTGAGCGCTGACTTAAGCAAACCATATAACAATTACATTTCAAGTACCGGTTTGGTTCCACTGAGTTTCCTCGTTTCATTTCGTGACTCCATTCAAAACTTCCTGATCCACATCAACGAGAACTCGAAGGCTAAAGATGTTGACATCAATGAAACTTTTGAACACATTTCCAAAGTCTCGAATGCTGCTAGTGAAATTGCCTCTTACTCTCACCATTCTGAGAAGTCTGAGCTCATTCGGGCTTCTATTTCACATGCTATTACATCCACTAGATACTATACAGTTTATGGTTCTATGCTACCTCGCCTGGTTATTGAAAGTGCAATTAGCGAAGTTGTTTTCGCAGTTTATGACTTTGTGTCCGATGTCAAGCTGAACCAAGAAAGGATTGAACCAGGCGAAAATGAAGATTTTAAACCTATTCTTGGTGAAGATACAGGGAAAACTAATGACAAACTTGGTAGGGGCTTCCACACGGGCGTTGACAGCAGCTTTATTGACAATGCTAGTGCTGATGACGTTTCACCTGTGAGACCTTTGAGAATGACAAAGAACCTGAACTCATCCCTTAATCAATCAGCTGAAAGCCCTTCGTCCAAACATGTGGAATCAATTACAACTCCCAAACCTCTCAACCTCACTATAAGCTCACAGCTAACAAATCATTCGGTGAAACCTGGAAAGGCTCCAATCAATTTCGCCTCCGACCAATCGACATCTAATAAGGGAGAGAAATCACCATTAAGTTCCACTCGTTTGAAGACAGGATTCTCACCTTTGGTTTCAAGGTATTCTCCGGAATCAGAGAAAAGGCTTTCTACTGATTCAGCTGGTAAAGTCAACACTCCGATCCAAATGAGAAAGTCATCGTCTGGAAACATTTTGCAAAAAGTGAAACAATTTGAACAACAGGATTCAAGTCCCTCAATCTCCAAAAAGAGTGTCATCAATCCTTTATCTGACAAGATGATGAATAAGTTCGGTAAGAGAAGATCAAGTCTTGAGAGCTCATCGCTTGAATCTGTTAGTCAAATAACCTCTTCACCTGCACAGGTTGCAACCCTAGATGTTACCAAGAAAAATGCTGATGGTGATTTGGACTTCTATGCTGACCGTGATGATGTGATAGACAATATAAAGAAGCCAGCTGCTAGTGAACCTGATGCTAACTTAGATGAAGGACTGAAATCTTTCAATATCAGAAGAAGAGAGTTAAAGACTCTTGGTACTTCAAGCCTCGCTAATGACTCCGTTACCATTGAAAAAGAATCACAAAGTTCAGATTCAAGACATGATATTGAAGGTATCACTGGTGAGGAGAGCCTAGTTGAAAAAGAAAAAAGCGAAGAACTGAAAGAGAAGAAAGAAGAGAGTGATGATGATGACACAAAGTTTGACCTGGAAATCCTGAAAAAACACATTCAGGTTAATGACTTCAAGAACAAGGAAGCCAGTGAAGGTGATGATGCTGTTGCTGCTGCTACTGCAATTGAAGAGAAAGTCAATCCAGATGTGAACAAAAAAACGGTCGATAAGAAAGTCGATGGCTTCGGCCTTGGGTCTGTCGTTTCAGGGTTTGTCTCTGCTACTGCTGCTATGGCCGCCCCGTTATCCAGAAAACTATCTATTACAGAGACTGCAAAGTCTAATGACAGCTCAGCGAAAGATGTTGCGATTTCTGATGGCTCAAAAAGACCAATTTACGGCCTTGAAACTAGTGAAACGAAAAATAAGGACCTCTTCATTGACAAGGATTCAGAACAAACACTCAAAGATTTGCTAGCTAACCCGAAAACTTCAGTCGATCTACCTATTGGTTCCGCTTTTGCAGAGAAGATTTCAGCTGTGAAAAGAGCTCCTCTAGAGGTCGAAAGTGAAGACGATTTTGAAGAAGAAGACCTGAATAAGACTCCAGAAATCAAGCAGACCAATGAAGGGTCGAAAAATACGACACCTGATTCTTCTGATGAGGAAAGTGCAGATGTCTCAGTCCCAAAGAGCTCTAATAAACCAGTCAGAAAAGATGTTGATGAAGAAGATTTCGACATTGAAGAGTTCGACATTGAAGATCCCGACAACACATTGTCAGAGCTATTACTCTACTTGGAACACCAAACTGTCAAAGTGATCTCCACAATTCAAACATTGTTGACGTCTATCAAGGATGCCAACTCTACTAGAGGTGATTTGAAGACCGGTTCGAGAGCTATTAATGATGTTGTTTCTCAAATGGTCGATGCTACCTCAGTTTCTATGAACCAAAGTCGTAATTCCCAGTTGAAGGCCCATGGAACTTGGGTTGTTGAAACTCTTTCAGATGCTGGCAAGAGAATGGAAATCTTGATAACCCCTAACGGTGACCAAAAGAATGACGAAGAGTATGCAGACAAGCATTTTAGACAGAGATTAGCCGGTATTGCTTTTGATGTTGCCAAATGTACCAAAGAATTGGTGAAGACTGTTGAGGAGGCTAATTTAAACGAAGAGATTGAACACTTAAACAAAAAGCTTGTAAAATGATTTGGAGTATGGTCACATAGAATATTAATTTAATCAATTAGAGTGTTTTTTTAATGGACTCAGTGTAAAAGGGCAGTTGTTGGGTTGAGAAACTTCCAAAATGGATATGACCATGAGCGTAAAAATGGTGAGGAACACAATCACATAAGCAGTAGTCACCAGCCTTGAACCATCTAATGTCACGGGATGTCACGGGACAATTCCCTCGGAATTCCCTGTATTCGCGATTCTTCGCGATTCTTCTTTGTCTCAATGTCTGAACAGCGAATACCAAACAAAGAGAGGAAAGCAGTTCCATTGTCTTAAGAGGCGTTTGCTTTCATCGTTATCAATTCCACTATTCATTATGTCACACTCGACGCATAGTGAGGTTGTGCCGGTAAGGAAACCGGCTGATTATTGGCCTGATCACATTGATATTGAGAAGAACGACTGGCTCTTCACTTATGACAACCTGAACCAATCTGTGTCTAGGAAAGATGATATGCCTCGTTCCGAGGAGCTGAGGAGTTATGACCTTATACTTAACTACTACCTGAAAATCATGCGTTATCTTGTGTTGAAATCAAAAGGACCAGATGGCCAATACAAATCGGATTCGCTGCCAAAAAGTTTCGTGTTCTACAGCATGCTTTACGTGCATAGATACTTTCAAAGAGAGTCCTTAAAGACCGGCGATTTCAGAGAAGTGTCTACTATCATCGCTTTCATTAGTGCTCGTGTTATTGAGCGTCATAGAAAGCTGGAAGATCTGGTGTCGTTTCACTTGAGTTATTTTTATAAAGACACAATGGGTACCAGCAGCCCTAAATATTGGAGTTTGAAAGAGAGACTGGAATCATTAGAGCTGAGAGTGATGGCTAGACTATGTTTTGACTTTATAATATCTTTACCCTACGCAGTGTTAAAGGAATTTACAGAATGCGAAGAGATTTATCATCTTGGTCAAAAACTCGATAGACCAGCTGTTGAGAGACTGCATAAGATTACAACTGGTCATTTTGAAAAGGCTACAAGGACTCAAATTTATCTGCTTTATTCTGTTGAGGAGATCATACTCTTCTTATTGGGCTACTCTTGTGCCAACCATCAATATCAGTTATCAGGCAAGTTCTTTGAAAACTCCACTCACATAAGCTCATTTGATATCGAGAAAGCGTTGAAATTTTATACCGATTTAACTGAATTGAACACCGAACTCTCCAAGACCAACCTGAGTGCTGGTCCGATTGAAGAGTTCAACATAACTGAAGAACAATTGAAGTATATCATCAAAAATGATGAATCTGTTCACGATGCAATTCAAACACAGGCATTAGATGAGGCTAACCCCATCGAGGACGACAACAAAGAACGCAAACCAATGGTTGATATTTATTCAAGAGAAAGGGATGAGGACTACAGAACCCCAATGAGCTCGCGTCCTACTACATCATGGCTGGATAATGAAGAACAGGGCTCTATCTCACCTTACAAATCCACCTATTCAAGAAAAGATGACTCGTCTCTACAATCTGGTCTGACTCCTAACACCTATTTGAAGACACCAGTTCATCCGTCCAAGACACCTAACTATACACCAAAATCATACGCTATCCCATCGAATGCTATCACTTCATCGAAGCCTAATATTCGGAGCGTCGCCAGTCCTCAGAACTCCAAGTCTGTGCATTCGCCCGTGAGATCAGATCATGAAATTGCTAAAGCAAAGCCAAAATCAGAGCACACTTCCTCAAGATTGTGTAACAACATCACATCTTCCGTTAACAAAACGTTGTCCAGTGTTGCTCCAACTGAACAGAAAAGTCGGTCAGAAAGAAGCAATAAAATTTTGCCAGCTGAAGACAATTTAGTTGCAACTACTGAGAAATCTGAAAATTTGAAGAATCATTCGGAGAAGGATGGTCCTTCTCTCAATGACTTTGATAAAGCTGATGAACAAACGGAGGGTGTTGGACCAGTTTGTGATAGGCCTGAAACTATTGAAGCTGCTGTCAAGGACTCTGATGCTGATATGAAGGATGCTCATCTTCTTGGGGACGATGAGGCAGAAGAGAAAAAGAAAACTGTTGAAGTGTCTCAATTAGTACAAGTTGTCAAAGATCAAGAAAAAGATAACACAGTAGTGTCTGTGCCAATGGGAACCACGACAAGTTCAGAATACGATAATAGTAAGAATGAACAGATGAAAGCTAAAATCGATCGTGAACAAGAGAGAACAGAGCAGCATTTGCAATTATCTATAGAAGAGAAGGTCAGCACTGGTGTAACGGCTGCACCAATGTCGAAAGGCAATCCAAAGACTGATATCACGCCTTCCGCCCTAAATGCTTCAAAAACCACCGCCAAAGACTTCTTATCAGGTAAGGTCAAAGCTTCCAGAACTAAAGCATTTTTATGTGAACAAGTCCCAGAGAAAAGATTTTCCCCTAGTGCTGCTGAACAACATGGAAACAAGAAGCAAAAGACAGAAGAGGGCTTAGATGCATCACGCCTGAAAACTTTGAAAGCTAGTAAGAGAAGAGATGCACACGACGAAGAAAATATTTTGAAGCCTAATGAAACCAAAGAAAAAGAAAACATCAAAGCAGCAGATGTGTCAAAGACCTCAAATGGTGAAGAAAAATCCAAGAACGCGGTCACTGCAGCAATTTCAGTACAGATACCAAAACAAAGAGAAGCTGCTACTACAACCACTCAGGAAGGAACACCGAGAAGATCATCTAGAGTCTCAAAGAAAACAGTATTAAACGATGAGTCTGAACTCTCTACACTTTCTGACGTTTCTACGGTCGACACACCAGAGAAGAAGCTGACCCCTAACAAGAGATCTGTGGATAAAGCAAAGACCGCCATCATTCAGCCTAAAGCGGCACCTGAGCCTAAAACAACAAAAGGTGGGCCTAAAGCCACTGCAAAAGGAGCACTTAAGGGTGTTACAAAGGTCACAACGGCAAACGGGAGACAAAAGGCACAGGGTCCAGTGAAGAGAAATGCGCGGGCCAAAGGCAAGGGTTCTGAAGTTAGTAAGCTTTCAGACGCCGAAAAAATCCAGAGAATCCAGAAAATATACGGATACATTTCGGAGGGTTTGTCCGATATTGAGGATTAGATTGTGTGTTCTTTTGTGATTTTTGTGTGGGTTTTATAATGACGTAATTTGATAATGTTTTTGTTTTGTGTCACTTTTTTGTAGAATCTTTTTTTGCCGCTTAAATTGTCCACTTTTCTAAGAAACAGACAATATTGCCCCGTCACAGATCCAATAATGGCTCACGCTTCCATGTATGACTCTCCAGAGGAGATTCGGCGCCGTAAGAACTTCAAAAAGGGTATCGAGTTCACGTTGTTGGTTTGTGGGCAGCAAGGTCTAGGGAAAACGTCTTTCATCAACAGTTTGTGCAAACAGGTGGTTTCACAGAAGGACACTTCACATGTCGATCCAAAACAGTCACACTTGAGTCCAGGCATGTCGGTCTCCAGATGTCATGTTAACATTGTCGAAGCTGATTCAACCCCAATCACTTTGGATATCATTTCGGCTCCAGGTCTAGGTGATAATATTGACAACAAGACATGCGTTGGTAAGATTGTTGAATTCTTAGAAGATCAGTTTGACAAGATCTTGAATGAAGAATACCGTATTCAGCGTAACTCTAGGTTCAAGGATGGTAGACCCCATGCTGCGCTATACTTCATCAGGCCTACATGCAAAGGCTTACGGGAACTTGACATTGATACCATGAAGAAACTATCAACAAGGGTAAACGTTATCCCAGTCATCGGAAAAGCTGATTCTTTGACCAAGGAGGAGTTGAAATTGAACAAAGCCTTAATCTTGAAAGATCTTAAAGCCAATGGTATTAGAATCTTCGATTTTTGTGGTGATGAAGACGTTGATAATGGCGACCCTGGGTCCTCCAATGAATCTGCTTTCTTTAAAGATCTGGTTCCGTTCGCTATTTCCGGTAGCTATGAAGTCAAGGATATTGATGGAAAGCCGTATCACATTAGAGAATACCCTTGGGGTGTTTTTAAAGTTGAAGATGTTGATCATAGCGATTTCACCTATTTGAGAAATGCCTTATTTGGTTCACACTTGCAAGAATTGAAAGATTCTACACACAAGGTTCTTTACGAAAATTACAGAAGAGAAAGATTGGCAGAGCACAATGACTACGCTTCAAAAGTCAACTCCTGCGCAGATGATGAGTTTATTTCCAATGTTGACCATTTCACAGAATCTGAAGGTATTCAAACAGATGAGACATTAAGAGAAATCTTGAAAAAGAAGAAGATGATTGAGAACTATGCCACTGAAATCAAGCAACTTGAACAGCGTTTACGCTTATCTCAATTGGCTGCTTCAGGTTCAAGACCTACCAGAAGCCACTCTGCTACTTCTTCAATTGCCCAAGGTTCTCCTGCTGTCGCTGCTCCTGCTATTATTTAGCTTCTTCTTACTACTATTGGTTTCCATATCTGATTACCAGGATTTGGCTTTTGAATTAATTTCATAGCTTTCATATCTACATAGTAATATAGAAATTTATTAGCTTTCATTGCTTAAATAGCCAATATAATTTTGTATCTCGATTGGAATATCACCTTGATTTTGTTCATAAGACATGACCCAAAGATCAAGGAGCTCTTGAGATTTTGCGAGCTTTTCTTCTTCAGTAAAGCTGATTGCCTTGTTACTTTTCAATAGCTGCACTGTAATTAGTTTCCCCTCGTTGTCAAGTTTGTCAATTTGTACCAATGGCACGCTTAAATCTTTGCATTCCTCTGGAGTCTTATTGAACTTTTCTTCGTAAGCGATCAATTCCTCAAGGCATGGTTGGGTTGCAGCTGCAATTTTCTTCGCTAAAGGGGATAAGAAGCTCATCAGTGAAACTGAGTCATTGACACTGGTTCTAATATGAAAATAATCCTTCAAGTAGTTGAAGAACCAGATAATCTTTAAACTCACATTACCGAACAATGCCAACTCAGAAAGAATTACTTTGTAGACATCTACCACAGATGAGTCATCAACAGCTTTCAAAGTTGACAGAATGATCATTTTTCTAATTGATTCTTCCACATCTGCCTTCTTCAACAAAATTGAATTCGAACCAATAGAAGAGGAGTTATAAACACTATTCTCAAGGTATAACTGCCCCATAACTGCGAAGAAAAAATCAAGCGCATAGTGGCTATTGTTGGCTGTTACTTCATTTTCCTCGGTAAATGCAATCACTTGAGACAAACATTCATGAATGTTGGTACTTTTCTCCAAGATATTGTGAGAGTTGATCAATGCATTAGACAACAACAATGAAACCGATTTGAACACCCCTTCGGTCAACCCGATCTCATCTAAATAGGATTTGGGGTAAGCTTCACTGACTTTGGCAAACTGTTTAAGAATCCAAGCAAACTTATAGTGAGAATCCTTGTATTTCTGCGTGTGTAATAATAGGAAAGCCGATAACGTCTTGGTGATTAGGACATTTCTTAATGTATCTAGGCCTCTGGCACCAGGTTTGGCCCCGTTCGCCATTGACTTGGAGTAATGGAACTCTGACACCAACTCAATCTCTTGGACAGCCTCCTGGATGACCCTGAACTTACCAAAATTTTCAAGTGGCGCTACGGATATCACCATGTCAAAGATTTCTTGCAAATAGGAAATAGCTTTGTCACCATTATGACCTCCATAGACCTTCTTGAATCTGCTAACATTGATATGAAGCATTGAATTATTGAGGAATAGTTGAGACTTCAATGTCTTTGTACTCAATTTGAGCTTTGGTGCCTCAAACAACGGCATCAACTGCTCGTCTTCAATTTCTCTGCTCTCAAACGATTTCAAAACACCGAATGAATCTTCTTTGACAACCTCTTTGTATACAGTAGCGGCCAAACTGGGCTGGCTGGTGGTCTCTAGCCCAACATACAAGAACACCATCGAGATCACCCTGCTAATTCTGTCCTCAAAGGGCAATAGTTCAAGCGCCAAACTCAACTCACGTAGACCAGGAGCATAGTGGCATAATAAGCATAGCGACAAACCTAATAGAGACCTTCTCAGCGGAGTGAGCGATAGATGCTGGTCATCCTGGGTCAAAAACTGGACAACACCAGGGTAATTCTCTTACAAAGCAGTCAGCAATGGTGTAAAGTTGGTATTAAATAATGGAAGGCAAGGTTTGAGGCTCCATACTCAGAAGAAACGCGGCCACAAGTTCTTCTTCAAACTCAGACTTCCGCAGTAGAATCGCTCTGTTCTCTAACGTGTCCATCTGTCCATTTGAAGCCTCTTTTGGTTGAGATTGTTCAATAATGTATTGTCTCGGGTCTGATCAAAATGGTTTTCTTTTTTCGGTGCTGGACTGAAATCAACCACAAAAAGACAAAAACATTAAACAGGTACAAATTCAGGTCAAGGACGTAAAGCCTAGAAAATGGCCAATGAACGAGACTTGTCCTCTTTCACAGGCGCCGGAAACGACGGGCCGTCTTCTCGTGACGACGACCACGCGGACTTGAGCTCCATTCTGCCCGGAGACGTGAGTACATATCTATCTGATAATCTCGAGCAAGACACAAACGCTAACGTTAGCCACCAGACACAAGTCATCGAATCACAGCCCCATAACACCGACCATGAATCACATGATATCAGTCTGTCACAGCCGTCAAGGCTCCTACAAATCCGTGAACTGGGCCACTCTGAAGAGAATCGTATTATTGACTCGTCCTGTGACTTTAAAGGTGATGATGAGACACAAGAGCTGCTGGCAGGAGGCGAGCGTACCACCAGAATAGCTTATCCCCAGGAGAAGAAGGACGAGCAAGACGAGCAGTTTGCAAATGATACCATCGGTGAGCAGGAAACCCAGCCGGTATCTGGTAGTAACGATGTGGTGACACAAGCTGATAACTCATCTATTAGGCCTGATGCTTCCTTGCCTTTGACTCACCAGAAGTTAACTGAAAGCCCATGGCCCACCCACTTGAAGAACACACAGGCGAGCTCTGAGACTCCATGGCTATCAAAGATCAAGGATCCCTTCAATGAAACCCCTGTCAACAATAAGTTGTTCAATTCTCTACTGGAAACTCCAAACTCTGATGGGAGGAAGTCGATGTCGTTAGACACCCCAACTGTCGCTCACAATATCTTTCAAAACCTGCGAGATAACCAAGCAGGCCCTGAATTGGAAGTGGACACTCAATCTGTTCCAAATCTGATGTTCGACAGCCCAACACAGAATACCCAGCCATTGAAAACGCAAAGTCAAGAATCTCATCCAAGCAGCAGTCATTTATTGCGTCTCCATGATAACGTCCAGAATGATAACATAATCATAAACGTTGTTACAAATGCAAATTCAGTTCCTCCAGTGGTTGACGGTGCTTCTGGGCCTTCCTTGAGACTAATACCCCCAACACAGATTGTTCATACATCATCTTATCCTCAGGCGAAAAGTCGGCTCACTGATGAGAAAGCCCTGGATGGTAGTCAAGAAGACGTTCAGGTACCTGGGACTGCGCCTGATAATGATCAGCTTATGGAGCAATCTGAATTGGAGCAAGATCGTCTTACCGACCCTACGCAGAAACTCTTGTCTTCACCAATTGTTTCGGATGAAGAACCATCGGTAATTGAGGAAGACTCTAAGGGAGATGGTTACCATGGATCAAACGAAAATGAGCTCACTGAGGGTTCTTCTGGCAACAAAGAATCTTTGTATGTCATGGTGGAAGATAGCATTCAGAAGTACCATCGTGACCTAACTAGTAAAGCACAAGAGAGCTCACAGAAAATCACCATTCATATCAACCCTAATGATTCTAACTCTCAAGAAAATGAATCTCCTTCTACCTTTGTCCGCTCCCAGCTTGCTTCAAGGTTTGCCTCGGCTCCTGTCAGACTCGGAGGCTCCTCGCAATCCATTGCCTCATCTCCTTCACGCCCCAGAAGACTGGTGAAAACTCAATCGGTCTTGAACAAAACAGGAGCATCCAAAGAATCCGTGTCATCTCCGCTGAATATTAAATCGTTATCTGATAACGACCATGGACATGCAAGTGATGATGATCACTTTGGTGACTTGGCTAATGATGTTACTCAAGATATATCCGATATCGATGAAGATAATGAAGATGAAAGTCGAGTTGATAACACAGTAATGGAAGAGGTCGACATGGTTAAGTCTGGTAATAAAAGTGCTGGTTATCGTGAAGATAATGGCACATACCACGATGAAGATGACGAAAAACTTATGGTGGCATTCAATGGGAGAAGAAATAATCAGAGAAAGCGAAAGACGCCAGTTATTCCTGATGGCCCCAGCATCAAAAGATCAAAATCTTTGCTGGAAACTGATATATCTCAAGATTCTCTTGCTGCGTCCCAGAAATCCTTTAAACATGATATTACCTCTTCTTTAACTTATCAAAACACCTCGGTTTCCTCAACTCAAGGTGCCGTCAATGATGTGTTTCCTCTGGGTACTTTGAGATCAGAGACGAAAGAGCTAACCGAAGAAGACAGAGTATTCAAAAACAGTGTTTGGTGCTTTTTCAACGCTGACTACTATCCTGGTGTTGTCATTTCTCATGATAACGACGGTGTCTTCAATGTTAGATTTGCAGAATCGGTTGATGAAATCAGTGTTCTATACCCATTAGATCTACGGATAGGTGACCATGTTGAGATTGGTAGAAACGAATACCTGGTAACGGGTTTGGAATGCACTGTTAAGGACAGAGACAACGATGAAGTTATTCGGTGTATGAGGGGTTATGACACCATTGTTGGCAAACGCATCAAAGGGAGAGGGAAGAAGAGAAAAATTGAAGATCCAGAGTATTCATTTCCAATCACTGTTGTGAAAATATTAGCTGGTGAGTGGTTTAAGAGATCAAGACTTGGGACGGACCTAGAGCTAAAACCGAAGAGGGGAGCACTAAAGGATGTGACTGGTCCTGTCATGACCTACAAAAAAGAGTTTATGAATTCCACACCTCGGAAAAGTGACAATGATGTCTCATCTTCATTGTTCAGTGACTGCCTATTTGTGATAACTGGTATTGATGACTCTGAACTGAAGCCTCTTACTGAATTGATTGAGAAACATAGTGGTGAAGTCGTAAACGATGGCTTTTCGTCTCTGATCAGGCTGGAAGCCCAAGGTGGTTCTAAGGTTAGTGTGAGCGCCAAAAGCAATCTCCAAGGATACAAATTTGGCGCATTAATATCAAACAGATACTCAAGAAGTCCGAAATACCTGGAGGCCTTATCGCTCGGCTGGCCAATGGTAAGTGAAAAATTTATCTATGATTCTGTTGAAGATAGTGACCTGAAACTTGACTATTTGGCAACTTATCTATTGCCAGCTGGAGAATCAAAGAGGTTGAGGTTTGTTAAATCAGCTAATATTATGCGTTATTTTAACAACCTTATGTCTGAACTACCCCTATCGGAGCAAATTCACAACAATAGGCTACTTGAAGGACGCCAGGTTCTTTTGGCTTCTGGAAACCCTGAAATCATCAAATTTATATTCTTCACACTAGGCGCTAATACTGTCAAGAAAATTAAACTTACAAATCATTCAACCCTGATGTCAGAGATTCACGGTCTTATCAAGAGTGATATCGCATCTGGTAACTCCCCTGTTTTGATATATCATGAAAAGTTGAACGTTTTGAAGCAAAATCTAAATCTGATAGAACCTTCTTCACGACACAAGTCCAAACAATCGAAGAAAACAAAAGCGAAATCCAATGAAATCCTGAATCGAGCTCTCACTTCGGTGAAAGTTGAATTAATCGACTGGGAGTGGGTTGTTCAGTGCCTGATTGATGGATGCCCTTGGACATCAGAGCTAAAAACTCTGATTTGAAATTTGTCTATCCAATTTCTAATTGGAGATTGGAGATTTTATTGATTAGATCAACAAATTTACGAACTTTACGACCGAAAAATCAACATATATAGTGGATTTATAATCAGCTGTAGCTAATTTTGTATTACTCGAATTCATTGGACACTAAGTATCCACAAGCAGGATTTAATCGAATGGCCTTTGGAATTCCTAATTATGCAGTTAGTGCCATTATTTCGCATTAAAGTGGACTCAGAGGCTACTGTGGTAATACAGTCATGAGCCACGACACAGAACAGCCTTGCACGATAATATCATCCGATGGATGATTATATAGCTTCACTGATGTAGCCATAAAGTTATCACTGTAGTGAGGACTCATTAAAGTAACCATTTACTCTAAGGTGTAATTCGTTTCGCCTGCCAAAACTCAAAACCTCTGAAACCTGAGAAATGCTCTATAATAAAGAGAGCCTCCTTCCTCATCATCCTCCTCTTCATCTTCATCATCGTCATCATCATCACCTTCTTCGCTGTTCT
>JAKTWU010000277.1:0-35841 GCA_030582435.1 Taiozyma onychis
GATGAAGTCAAGTAGCTTCTCATTGACTGAGAATCCAGAAGGGAGTGTGGTACCATTGGCCCTCAGTTCATCGACACGGTGCCACATAACCTCGAAAGGTGAAGGCGAATGTGGATTGATAAAAACTCGCGTGAGATCATTTGAAGAGGCCTTGATCATAGGGGGTTTGGTGATATCTGTGGATCCACTGTTGCTAGAATTTGTGGTATTTGTAAAGACCACTTCACCATTTACACCAACGTTAGCATTTGATACTGGACTGGTTCTTCTCTTCTTTGAAGCTGGTTGTTCTGAGCTCAGCTGTACAGGTAAAGGTGTTTTGGTAGGTGGCGTGGAGTTGTTGTTCTTCGTCATTGTTTTAGTGATACCATCGTATACCCTAAAAGAAAGATCAACGGCAGGCTTTGAGCTTGGAAGGTCTATCTTAAAAAGGGCCTTGGTAGCATATGGTTTGTCTGACGCAGCTTTTTCCTCGCTTCCACTTGGCTCGGAGCCTGGGGATACTTTGGAGTCATTAGAGAAGGTACTTGAAGTTGAAGCTTTAACGCTTGGTGAAGATTGTGAGGGAGTAGACGCCTTATCTTGTGGAGGAGGGGTCGTAGAAGCAGTGGCGAGGACAGAATGAACACTGGATACTGAAGTATACGCGGCATCAGGTGGGGTTGATTCCAATGATTCAGACTGCGGCTTTTGGATGATGGCGATCCTATCTGTTATTTTCTGAGCCTGTTGTTCAGGAGGCTCGAATGGCTTCGTATTGGTGGCAGATGTGGATTGTGATTCTGTTTCAACATCATTTGGTTGTGCCTGTTGCTGATTTTCTTTTTTCCTCTGTAGTTGAGGGTCAGCAGTTTCTGGCTTGATTTCGTTGACGATTTCCTCTTCATCTTCGCTATCATCTTGTAGATCAACATCAATCTCAACATTAAAAGTACCCTCTAAGAAACCACCAAAATAGTTGTGAAATATCTTCATGGCTTGGTTGCAATGACCCTCTCTGACCCTCTTGAACGACGACCTGTAGGCATCGGGAGTTTTCTTCTTTTTCAATATATCCCATTCCTCATCACTTAGCTCCAATGAGAACGTTTCGGGATTGAACTTCTCAGGGGCAACTTTACGTAGCAAGTGCCTCACCAGAAAGGAGTGAGTGACCCTGATCCTATCTTTCTCCTTGCGCAGGTCCTCAACAGTTGGGTGTATTTTGAATGTTTTGCCGTGTCTAACCACCAACCCTTCGATAACTTCTTTGTAATCCGCGTCTTTGAGGAACGCAATGTCGCCCACATCGCGGATAAACTCTCTAGCGAACAGAAGACGCTTGTGGGGCGTCCAAGGATATGAGGTCTGGTGTGGAGCCATTTTCCAACTGTCAAACGCGTTTGTCCTCGCGTGTTTGGTGTGTTTGGTCGGAAAGACGTGAACGCTTAAAACCACCAAATCATATAGACGGCATCAAACGGGTTCGCGGAATCAACCTTCTTTAATACCAGTAATATAAACTATTGGAAGTGCAGCTATATAAGGAGAGGCCTTTGTAGTTCAGCCCGTAACTTTGTGTGCTTTGGGGCTCGAATATGATCTTTGGAATTGCACACTCAAATCTCAAGAGCAATATATTGTTATCCGAAGAGCTCCGGCTCCAACTCCCGCTCTCTAAATGCGATACCGTTATTGTCAGCGTCTAACAATGGCTTGAATCTCATCAGTGGCTTTAAATCCTAAAGATGTATCTTGGTTATTTAGCAGGGGTGCTGTCTGTTTTTTGTTATCCCTTAGAAAGCTCTTGAAATACATGAGTTTGTAGCCTTGGGTTGAAGTACCTTTCTGATAAGACTGCTTTGAATAGGGCCTAAATTTGTAAAAAGGCGATAATTGTGATACATGTAATTTACTAGAGATATTGGGTGCTTTAATCCCTTGTAAGGTATCTGTACTGGTGATTGTGTCATTCATGGTGATGACTATGAAATTGTAATTTCTTTAGATATTTTTCAGATTGTCAAGATTCATGGGTACTTCTCTCTAGAGTATTGTAAAACCATTCAGACGGGGAGCTACGGATCCAAGAACATGAAGAGTAGCACCCATTTAAGCTTCTGAGGTTTAGAGAAATTTTATGTTGTCCGGTATAACGTCATATCATCACTCCAATCTGACAACTTTGATATTACTCATATCTTTATTAACAGTAACAGCCGGCGTTCTCATAACGTGATGTTTGGGATCTTATGGGTATTACAATGACCTGCAAAGAGATGGTTCAAGATCTTGAGTGCTTCAATATACATACAATTAAGAGCTGATCTATCAGCACCGGTTACCCTTCATCATGTTCATTGGCACCAAAAGATCACAACAAGCACATTTCAACACGCATGAAGCATATTACCAATGTGACACAGAGACACAGGGATAGCAAGGGGAATCTTAAGAACATTGATAAGCTTTTTGAACTTCTAAACATAAAACTAACTAGAGGGTGAAATCACTGTGTTTTTTGATAGAATCGTTGCTGATGATAGAAAATTTTTGATATATTGGAAAAATGTCTAATTAAGTGAAGAAATGAGGATAGATATTTAATATGAAGTTGTTTATGCATTCAAATTGTTGTGTTTTAGTTTAATGAAAGCCAAAGTTAACGTTCTGTTGGATCTCACTTATCTGGGTCTCTTTATCGGCCGAGAAATCACCAGCGCTTCAAACCACAAAGGCGAAGAAAGAGACCTTCGAGAACCACAGTCTCTTCAGGGAAAAGCAAAGAGCAGCAAAATGGTCAAGGGGAAAGAGGAAAAACAGCCAGTCCAATGGACTACGTACCACCACGAGCTACTCGCCACTGAGATATCGAAGTTTATCATCGATACTGAAACTGAACCCCCATTCGAAACCATACGGACAAATTTAATTGCTTCACATCCTGAACAATTCAATGAATCAATCACTGAAGAGGAGCTAAAGAAGAACAAGGTCCTTCTCATGACCTGCTACAAACAAGTTAAGGAGGTGATTTTGCCGTTATACCCTAATGCGGTGGATGGGGAGCTTAGGGTGAATTTAACACCAGCACAGTGGATGACTTTAATGGAGAAGAACCAGAAGACAGCCAATATAATTCTATTCTTAAAAGCTGGTGGCATCAATTCAGCTTTGAATATAATTGACAATGCTTTGCAACAGATAAAGTACGATGAAACGATAGAGATTAACCCAGAGCTAGCACTGGTTAGAGAAGAAGGTAAAGAGAACTCGGAGCAGCAAGTTGACATTGGTTCAGATCTGGATGATGAGATTGCGGGTTTCATTATTGCTGAAAACGAGCAGAGTGCCCCAAACACTGGAGATAAAGTGACCATTGATAAGGAAGATGCTGTGGAAGAGAATGTTCATAAAAAGGTGGAGGAGAATCAGAAGGCAGGAGAAGAAGAAGATGAGGAGGCTCAAGTATTAGAAACGGAGTCGAATGTTGGCAATTTAAAAGCCGAAGAAGATAATTTAGAACGAGAATTGGTTAAATCTAAGGAGCAAAACGCATCTCAAGTGGAAGCTCTAGATCCTGAAACCAAGCAAGAGGTTTCGAAGAACACCACTACAGGAGAGACTGTCTTCCAAGCCATGGAGATAGACAGTTCAGATGACTCAGAGATCGAACAACTGAACACCAAGGAATCCTTTATCCAAGAATTATCCACATATACTAGCGGAAAGAGGATTGCTTCTGTCTCTGTCAAGAGAAAGAGAAAGAGCAGGAAAGCCCTGTGGACAAAGTCTAAGAAGCAGACCAAAAAGAAACCCAGAAGGCCTCTTAGAATGAAAGATGGAGTTATTGAAGTTAGCAGCGATGATGATGATAGTGAGATTGAGCAACTAGCTGATTTTGAGTTTTACAGATGAATAAGTTGTATTATTGCTTTTGGAACAATGTAGTTGTCGGAATTAGGAATCCATATCTCCGACGCGTTCCTTTAAGGACACACGAAAATCTTAGATCATGATTACCGTTGATAGCTGGTCTGAGATGACATGGAGGAACAAATACAGCTCAATCTCACCTATTACGACTTTTAATCTCTTCTATTAGCCCTTTCAAGACCAATAGTAGTCTTCTCATCAAGGACCAGTCCAATGAATAAAGCACCGATATCAGCATCGGTAGTGTCATGAGCTGCTAGAAGATCCAACACATTTTCAGATATAATAAACTGTGATTCAGGAATTTTCTTTGAGGATTGAGAAGCTTTTATCTTTAAAAGACGGCGCCATGTCTGTTTGAATGAATGTTGGGAGAAAAGAAGTCTGCCCTTTTGTGCAATTTGTACTTCATTTTCAGTCTCCAGCTGTCATTTTTTTTGGAGATGAGGTGTTTCTAGAGCTCTCTTTCTTGTTGATCTTGTGGCACGATGGGGCGTGAAAGGAGCGGAGGTCAAGCTTTTCCGAGTTCCTGCTTCCAAAAGACATCAGACCGTTCTTTTTCAACATACTCAGGCTCATCATCAGAAGAGTCATCAACCTCAATGACCGGAGGTGAGAGGCTCTGAAGGGGCTGTTGCTCATTTGAAGATTCATATTTGTCATCGTGAGTTTCCCAGTTATTCAATGATTCTTGATTGTCCCTTTGGATGGTTGAATCTTCTTGATCAATGGCCATAATCGACTAAGAATTTTGAGATGCCAGCGCCTGGTGGGCAAGGCCAAGTCTGTACCGTCAACCGGATCTGTTGGTAATGACTGAATGTCTTCGCCAAACCCAACAATTAGCTTAGATTTTGTTAGTTTGCTCTTCCCATCTGAGGGTCCCCGAGTATGCTGTGTAGCAAATTGAGATGATTGTCTTTGTTCTAGTGATTGTGTGGGCGTTATGTCCGTGGTCTCATTCCACACGTCGTCATTTATACAATCTTCTCTTGTATTGAAGCGGAGATCGGTGCTTCTAAGATTGGTGGGGCAGTCTGAACCTGGGCTTTTCAGACGGTGGACTCGATCAAGGGGGTTACTCTACTTTGGATGAGGGATACCAAAGAAATCTTTCAAAATCTTCAGAGCTGCCCAACATGAATTATTCTTGAACTTTTACTAACAATACCGTGTTTCAACCCATCCAAAGATCTCCAGTCTTTATCAATCAACTCTGCAACATAAGCCTCCTCATCCCAGCTCTCAGGAAACTTCTCAATGATCTGGCTGTGTAGCAAGGTATGCATATCAGACAAGAATTGCCTCTCAGATTTCAATATCTGGGGCGTGATGTGAGCAAAACCCTGTTGGTGGCTTAACTGCGAGCTAATCTAATCTATTCATATACCTTATACGGGTTCTGTTGACGCTCTCTGGAAAAGTCGGGTCAATCAACGCCTCCGCGTATTTAACTCTCTTTGAGCCATCCCAATTGAACGGGTTTGCTCTTGGTGCCATCTCCCGCTTGTTGTAATTGCGATCTGTTCTTTCGGTTGTCCAGCGTTTTTCTTTGTTATGAGCCCAGGAATGTGTATCATAATGTCAAGTCGTGGCTTACAGGCCTTTGTCTTATTTGTAGAGCTAGAAGCCGCCGTAATCATCCAGACTTCCTGCTAGAAGTACCATTTTGTGCATTACCATCAATGTCAACAAATAGGCTTTCTTACAGGCTGTTCTGCATAATGTCCACTGAATCCGTTATTGGTTTGGCAGAACTGACTGGGGCTGATTAAGTCCCTTGTTTCTCGCTTTGATGGCAGAGGTTTATGTAACGGCCCAAAACGGGAACAACGTGATAGACACCTATTGGATATAGCAGATTCTTTATTGAGAATGAAGAATTCGTGCAGGTTCATATTTTCCTATTTATCTGGCTGTTATGCCTTCGATATGTTGTCACAAAATATTGTATAATCTCGTCATTTGGGAGCGTAATAGCTCCCAGCTACAATCACAGAACCTTCTCGTGAAACGGATGAACCTCTTTTTTCTTGTCACCGCAAGAGTAGTCGAAGTCATTTTATATTCGGTTGCTTTGCATTTTGGGTCCTTGATTAATGGCCTATCCGGTAACGAAATCTCATATAAAATGGAAGTGGTAACATGAGATCTAACATCAAAAGAAAAGAGTATTGCCACCTAATGGCCCAAAAGTTTAGGGAAGGATCTGAAAAGGCTTTGGATGGAACAAACACGTTAGATCCAAAGGCTCATTCAACTATCCGTCAGTTGCTCATATCCATGGTTCCCTAAGCTCCCCGCTATCACCTTTCGATGGGAACACCAGTTCGAGGTACTCCCTCGCATTACCTGCAATGTCCCCCTCTGTGTCTCTTCACATAGTTACTGGGCGCACGCAGCTACACACTATCGCATTGCTTGATACTCTACTTTTCTTACTCCACACTTATCAGAGGTTGAGGTAAGTTCTTGCATCTTCAAGGTAAATCTGCCAAAAGTTCATGGGTAAACAGTGCGAATAATAGGGACGTAAAGAGCCCCGTCAGCTCAAAAAGATGGTGTTTGGGAGGTGATTTTAAAAGCGAAAAGCGCGTTAAAGATGGGAAGTTACTATAGAGAACCGGTCACTGCTCTCACGGAAGAGATATGAAGTTCTATGGCCCAATGGTCTTGCAACTAATTAGTAGGTGAAATAGGAACGAACATTGGAATGGAGCTCAATAGGCTAATAAGGCTCATTCCTTCCTTCTTGTAGACGCCATCGAGACAACAGGTTCTTCCTAGACTCATTTCAAATAAATTAAATACTCGCTTATGGCCAAGGACCGACTCTGCTTCGTGGCCATTTTAATTGGATCTTCTCGGCGGCAACTTTTTTTTTTATGGTTCGCGGAGCACCATTTTGTGGTAGCTTTGAAGCGGCGTGAAACAGGGCCAAATTTTTACAAAAAGGATTTCAAAGCCGCCGATCTACCATCGCCAGATACTAAGCCATTAAAATCGCCCTCAATGAGCCAGAAGGGACACCTGATCACCCCTGAGAAAGCGCTGATATATGCCCAGGCTGTGAACGACAAGCTGGGCTCCAATGAAATCGCTAACTCTCCTCAGGGAAACTACGACTTTCTATCGGTCCTAAAGAGTGACCACATGAAGCTCTTCGGATTCATAGACCAAAACTTCAAGGAATTCAGTAACGGGCTCAGAGCACTTCACGGTCTTCTGGAAAGAACCGTCAAGAAGTACCCTGGCACTTTCAATAGGGAGACTTTCAAGCTCCAATTACCACCTACCGCCACTCTTGAAGACTCAGACCCAGAGGAGTTTGAAATGTTGAAAAGCGGCAAATACGCTGAAGCCTTGAGAATTTTGTCTGACTTCCATGGCGGTCTTCCTGAAGAGAAATTATTACGTGTTAAGGAGAAAACTTCAACCCCAAAGGCAGAAACTGGTTTCTTGTCGCAATCAGCTCCACAGGCTGGAACTGCAGACGTTGTCGCCTTATCACCAACTGAGATCGTCAAGCGGAAACAAACCACCGAACAGCCAAAAATCATCAACAAAGCCTCAACTCACACACAAAAGCCAGAATCATCAAAGTTGTCCAGCACTATCTTAACTACTACCTCCAAAATACCTTTCAAGAAGTTACAACTCCTGACCTCTACACGTCCTGAAGACTCGAAGCTTACCTCCATAAGCACACCATCCACTAACTCCCATAAATCAACTCCAAGTAAGACTTCAAAGACAGTTTCTGCCAGTTTAAATCACAAGGAATTTCCATTTAGATCAGTAAGGAAGCCTGCTGTGAGAGAAGAAGCCTCGGAACCTGAGCTTGGATCTGATTCTGAAACTGATGCTCAGAGTGAAGAAAAGCAGCCACAAAGAAAAAAGAGAAAGACCCAAAGGGCGAAAGAAGCTGAAGAAGCTAAGCTTAACCATTCAGATGAGGAAGAAGGCGAAGAACAAGAGCCTGCGCACTCCATCACAGTCCGCCCACTTAAGAAATCGAAACCAAACACACACCACAAGTTCACACGTGATCCGAACATCTGGACACCAGAACTACGTATTCTATTGGCCCTTGAGATCCTGAATGGTCCACCTCACAAGAAGCAAGAGAAAGGTTATAATAACACTATCTTATCTGGTTTACAGACCAAGTACCCCGATTTGTTCGCTGAACACACTCCTCGTCGAATCAAAGATTTGAAGTCCAAGTTTCATCAGGCACATGTCTTCTTAAAGGCCATTTTGAAAGACCATGGTCATTGTTTCGACCCAGAGACCTTTGAGGTCAAAGACGATGGGAACTTGAAAGCTGAGTTCGGTAAGGATAGAAAATGGAGTTGTCTTGAGAGGTTCCAAGATCCTTTGAAGATCTTGAACGGGTACCTCGGTGGGCTTGGTGATGACTTGATCAAGAAATACGGCTGGGAAAAGTACTTCAATGCTGATGGTACAGTTGTTGGTCAATTGTCATACCCTGATATTGCTGAGAAGGCTAGGGCCAATAGACCTGCAAATACTACCCCGAAGGAAATTCATGCCCAGGTACCTGATTCTACGAAGTCAGCGGAGAAATCAACTTTTTCCAAATCTACAACTAAGGCTCAAACACCTAAAGTACACGGCAAATCTGGCGTACTCACTGTGAAGAAGCAATCCGCATCGAAGTCATCAGATGGACCTTTGAAGATTACCTTGAAAAGACCAAAGAAGACTGAGGTGCAACAACCAACACCACAACCTGAGTCTCCAACCTCTTCAACATCAGTATCTTCCTCTGAGACAGATGGCGTCAAGAGACAGGCGAGACATAAATACATCAATAGCAGTGATAACATCATACGCAAGTCCAAGCGTGGCAATTCAAGGATGTTCAAAGGTGCCGTGTCCAAGAAGAACAGGATTATTGATTTCATCGTAAATACACCATTCAATGACTCTGAACCTGAATTTGAGCTACCTAACCTCGAATCTGACTCTGAGGATGAATTCATAAGACCAACAGGCACCAGGACAAGAAAGTTGAAAGTGCCTGCCAAGCTGAAGAACCAACAACGTGATTTGAAAAAGATCAGATTGAATGAATGTGTCCTACCCACCGAAGCATCTATACCACAACCGGGAAGTTTGGTCCAACAAAGACCATTAGTAAAGATTCCAACTAGTGCAGTGGAATACATCTTTAACAACAAACCTGTGCCAGGATTCGAACAAGTCTGGTCAAGAATCAATAGTATTCCTCATCACACACTCCAGGAATACAACGTGAGCTCCAAGATCTTGGATGTGGTCTCATTAGACCTAACTGATGCGCAGACGGATTTGTTGGCTGCAAAAGTGTGTTTAGATGACAGAAGATTCTTGATTAATTTGACTAAAGTGGTTCATCAGGTCTCTCAAAAGACTTAGATGGATGTGCTTATATATAAACATATATAATTATGACTACTAATGAAACTAGAACGTAGAATTAGGGATTCCTGCTTTTCATCGCGTTTTTTATCGATTAGCCATTTCAGGTAGTCACACCAAGAATGATTCAGAATTATCAACGCCGATAGCTCCCAAAGAGCTATACCATCAGCTATGTCCAGTACAAGAATGTCTCCTGTTATTAACCTATTATCCCAAATTGGAGTTGCTTATTGGAAGCTTGTGAAGGACACTTCCTAGCGAGGTAGCATCTCCTGTTAATGATATCCGGATTGGTGGCTTTGTGGTTAACTTCGGTTCTCAAAGTTCCTTCTTTTACGTACCTCCAAGAAACGAAAGACACGGAATGATTAAATGTAAATATCAAGGCTCCACACCCATCAACCACCAATTAACGGAGTATCCATAGGTAAACACACTGGTAGGCAGGGTATTAATTGATTCCTGCTATTGAAATCCTCCTTTTACCGAAATCAAGGTCCAGTACCCACTGCAACTATGGCAACAACAACCCAGCTATGTAGCCGTCTTTTAAAATCAAGCAGATAGCGGATCTTCATTACGCCTCAGAAAGTCCTGAATGACTATCTCACCAAGAGGAGGCTAGTATGTTTGCTGATTTACTTTCGTCCGATGACATTTGAAGTTCAAGAGTTTTGCTGTTAAAGTTAGTTTATGAGCTCCTTCAGTGGGATTGACATATGTATCTTGTCTGTCAATAGCAACTGAGCTCTGTTTTCAGCCATCACCGTTGTGCCAGTGAGTTTTGTTAGTACCTGTCTGTGATGTGTGGAACCAAGTAGTACTCACTTTTCTCTGGCTTCTCTACTCTATTAAAAAACAGATCATCTGATTCAAAAAGGACCGTCTCAATTCCAAAAAGTGATTCTTGTGTGGAGTTCGTTTTTTGTGTCACTTTGAAAGGATTTATCCCGAAATTACGTCAGAAGTTCTCAATATATATATATTGGTAGCTATTGCCAGTTTATCAATTGTAGAGGATTTCTGTTGGCGGAGGCTTTCCCAGTATTCTAGACACCAATGCCACACTTCCCTGCAGAAATCGTCTCAAAGATTGTTGAACAGGTCAACTTCGATCCTGAATGTCTAGAAACATTCAAAGAAGATATCAGAATATTCAATGTTTTAAACTCAATCGACCAATTGAAGCCAATCATTTCAAAATGCATGTCTATATGGATCATATATTCAGAAGAAGTACACCTCAACTATCTCAAATCGTCGTAGACTCTAAGGGATTTAAGAAACTGCACTGACTCTTTCTTCATCATTACAACAAACCGTCCTACTGGACCACCAGTCATTACTACAAGGCTCAACGATGAAGTACCTCTGATATTTGACGTACACAACTTCTTGGGACTCGAAACTCCGCAAAGTGGTCTAAGTTTAGGATTTGATCAGGAAACTTTACTTGAAAAACTAGTGTTACTGAACGAAAAGAGGCCAAAGAGAATCATTGAACTTACCTTGCCAGGTGGGTGCCGTGAAATGGATATGGTAGGGTTTCAGCCTTGGATTAGAATAGAGAGAAGTTTCCGAAACACATATAATCTTGAAGCCCTGGATCGGATAAGACTTTCCAAGTACAAAAGGATCACTGGGACATTTGTCGATATCAATAAAGAGTATGATGTTTTCATAGATCACACAACAGTCCACTTGTTTCCCATCTCCGAGTATGATGAGTACGACGTTGCGAAGTGTCCCAGAGCAGTAGACGACGGATGGCTTCGATGGTTGACTTGCTTACTTACTGTTCCAACAAAATTCTGGGGGCCCACGCCCATTTTGAATGTGATAGGCATCCGTCAGATCAAAAAGATTGCGGTTAAAGGCAATTGCAGCGTGGAAGATGTTGATTTGGTTCAAGTGTTTATACGCAGTGTTGAAAGCGCCAGAAAAGAGTTGTGGACTGATTACCAACAACAACTGTTTCACAGCGAATATTTCCGGGTCAATAGGGCCTCGTATTACTACTTGATCGAGACCCTGAGTAGTAAAAAGTGGGAATAGTGACCATTGCAGGATATGTGGTTTGACGTTGCCCCGGTTACCATCATCTTTGCTGGTTGACAGTTTTGCGGTTGTTAAAGGAAACATCATTGGTTTGATCTCTGTCATCAGCGTTTTCCATATGTCATACATCTTCTTGGTCCTCCAAACCTAGCTTGAAATTGTTCTTGCTCAGGATCTCTAGAACTAATTCAACCAATCTGACACTTTTTATTAGCCAATCAAGTCTAGATATTATTTGAGCGCTACTAAGCATATAATCTCATGATTGTGAGGGAGGCTAATTACTAGCTGATAAGACAAGTTCAACGGAAGTGTACGTCGAAGTGCTGCATCCTGTCTCCATTCACAGCAGCATTATAGATACTAAGTACCAGAAATTCTTAAAACATATGACTTTTATTATCTAAGTCATTCTTTATTAGCCCATCGTTGTATCACCATTAAAAATCTTCTATCATCCAAACACGATTTACTCAACAGATACTCCAAATCGTCTTTCTTGGCTTCCAAAGCGACTTTATCTAAGATTTCATCTGTGATTTGAAAAGTATCCACGGTTGCCTTTCTAGCCTGTAATCCGATCAGTTTGGTCCATAATTGGGAGAAGGCATCAATACGAGCACTGGACTTTGAAGATGGTGGTGTTGGGGGTCTATAAACTGAGCTCGCTTCAGTAAAGGTGGAAGTTGCTGTATGTCCTCGAAGTGATCGTGGAGCAGAAATACGCAGATGTGGATGCAGTGGTGGCGGCCCTGACCGGTTTGATACTGGTCGTTGAGGATAAGGGAACGGATACTGACCTAGATGTGAAGCTTGGTATGAATGAGAGTATTCTGGTGGGAGTAGGGAATACCGTTGACGTGGACCAAATGGAACTTGTGCGTTTGTAGGTATAAGATGATGTTTTCGTTGTAAATGCAAGTTATGCTGTTGAAGTGGTTGTGGGTGAATTGGTAGTCGAAGTTGTTGTGCCGGTGATGATTTTGGTGGACTGAGCTTTAGTATCAGTTTCTTGACCTTCTTTGGTGACTCTGACGGTAGTGTCAACGGTGTTTCTTCTTTAGCTTGTGCCGAAGTAGAGCTTTGATCAGATTGTGATGTTGGTTTAGATTCTGATTCTGAGCAGGCACCAGAGACATCACTTGAGATTGATCGTGGCTCTGGGGTTGATTCATCTTCAGGTTCAGAATGACTCTCCTCGTCAAACTCAATTTCACTCTCACTTTCACTATCGGACTCAGACACATTTGGGGCATTGGATAATAGTTGTATTGAAGGTGAGCATTCTTTGGTATGTCGGTGCTCTTCCTCAAATGCGGACTCCTCACTCTCGTCATCAGTGATGATGAGACCGGGTACTCTAGGGATTTCTTCCTCTTCCTCTTCATTGAATGCGCTTTCCTCTGATTCACTATCACTGATTCTACTCTCGTTCTTTCTTAGTCTCTTCCCAGACCCAGACCCAGACCTCACTCTCTCTCTTTGGTCTCTTTCGTCTTCACTTTCCTCAGAACTCTTATTCTGGAACAAAAACTGTCTCTTACGTTTCTGTTGGCTGCTGATCTTGATCTCGTTCTCATCATCACTATCACTAACTTCGATAACCTCTGGCTCAACATCTGTATCTGCAGGAGGAACATGAATATACCGGCCATCCATCATAAGATTCTTCAACAGCTTCAGAGCCTGGGAGCAAGTATTCTTCTTGATTCTGCTGATTGATTTCCTATCTGTTGAGAA
The DNA here is from genome assembly GCA_030582435.1 of Taiozyma onychis. NCBI lineage: Eukaryota > Fungi > Ascomycota > Saccharomycetes > Phaffomycetales > Wickerhamomycetaceae > Taiozyma > Taiozyma onychis. The sequence continues at coordinate 13,144 of JAKTWU010000277.1, forward strand.
CTCTGAATTCACAAACAATTGATTCCATTGTCTATCTGTCAACGTCACTGTATACGTCTTGGGGTCAAAGCTACCAGGGTATTTTGGAATGATCACGTCGTATAGATAATCATGGGTTCTTCTCAGTGACAGTTTTTCATTTTGAAGCGCTCGAACGGTGGTCTCCTTTGAGAACAGCCGTGGATGTCTCTTTCTGAGTCCTTCCAAGATCTTCTTCATGGTGCCAGGAGGCAGTCTGTAATACATCTGTTCATGCCGCAGAATCTCTCTCGCAAAGAGCTCCCTCTTTTTGGGATTCCAGTCAACGCCAGTGCTGTGGGACATGCGAACGCGGTGCAATTCCGTTGGTCTTCACAGGGAGGTCTGAGGCTTCTTGTTGTTTCTTTAATGTGAAGTGTGTGGTTTTTCAAGAAGCAAATTCCGATCGGAAACTCGACAATATGTGTATATGTTTGATGGAAGTAATTAAGGCCGTTGTTGCTTCATGGAAAGTTATTGTAGATAACCGAGGTTCTTCGAAGGTTTTGTAGGTAATTTCTGACAGTTGTGAATGTGCGTATAGCGCACTATTAATGGCTAGGGATGGTATTTGTGGAGTTGATGTCGATGTCTCTTTACTACTGGTCTTTTTGGGTGGGTGATCTTGAGATATCTGTTCAGGCACCTTTCCAATTTTAGCTTCAGTGATTCTTACAGCATATACTAGCTTGTATAATCCTGATATCGGCTAAAGCGTGATTTAACCGCTGTTATCCAGAAAGGAGCTATTGAGATACTGTTTTGGGAGCTCATGGATCTCAATAAGTTGTCTCCTCCTAAGTGGGACCCGTTTGAGTGTGAAGCGAACCTCAGTGATGATGAATGGCAGGCTCAATGGGCCAAACAATGGACAGCAGCAGAGAAGTCGCAGATTCTACTCAATGAAGGAGAAGAGAGGCAGTCACTTCAGTTGCTCTGGGAAGCCGAGAAGAACAAGAAGAATATACTCTCCCATTTGAAGGAACCTCGTGCTGTGAAGTCTGTCTTGAACGACCAACCAACCTCCAAGGATAGAGAATCACCAAAAGCAAAGTATCAACTACTGAAAACCCGATGGACCTTTGCGACTGGTTTTCGTACAAGAGCTGAAGGAACTAAAGAAACGAAAAATTAATAATGAAAACTATATGATGAAAGCATTGCTAACTGTGTTCAATGCAAACTATCCGAATATACTCCCCGATTCTGCCACTTGAAAATTCAACACTATCTTACGGAATGTGCACTGAAAGAACTTGAACAACTCAAGAGTGAATATCCCTGGAAATGGGACGCTGAGCGATGTCGAATGGAATTCACCAAGAAGGAATGGCAGTCACTTCTTAGTTCTAAAACCAACAATACTGATAGGAAGATAATCAATCTTTTAAAGTCTGGTAACGCTGATGAGACTTTGGAGTTTCTTTACCGTGATCAGTTGAGAGGTGATACCCCTAGGAAGGTGGTCACTGTTAAGCTCGAAAAGCCTGCAAGACTCCCCACACATAAGTCGACTGTGCATAAACAAGAACTTCTCACCGAATATCCAAAATTGTTGCCAGAGGTCCTGGAACGTCTGCAGACTTTAAAATTCTTAAATCATGATGAAGCCCTTCATTTCATAGCCTTTGAGTCCAAGAACGAGGATATCGAGTATTTGGCGAGAAAGTTATATATTTAATGATTCGAACTTCAAGATGCTGGTGGAGATGACTGTCCAGATTAACAAACCAGACTCTGATTGAAAGTGTCCTTTGCTTGTCTGTGTTTAGCTATAATAGTAATATGATATATGTGATTGATAGCCAATGTAGTGTTAAGCCATACGCCGTTCAGGAAAGACAAAACTCGATGGGAAGATAAACATTGAACGTAACATTGAAAGGTAAAACCGAACTTCAACTTGAATTTCTCCGCAGAAGAAGACCACGATGCCCTACAACTGGAACGACAAGAAACGGCTGATGCTCGCCAGGCAGTTGGCACTGGCTTTCAACAACGACATGCCTGGTAAAGCTTCTGGCAGAGTTCTCCTGCTTAAAGGCCTCGAGAAAGTCCACAAGATCATCAAATCCAAAAGACTAATCTCCCCTGTCCCGACGCTTGACGACATTAAAACCGAGAGAAGCCGTCTTTTGCTGATGTTCCATTCTCTTGCAAAGATAGTGGTGGTTCGCTACCCGCACAGGTTTGATCAGAAGAGCTTCAAAGTGTTTATGACCAATAAGGAGTGGGAATCGCTCAAGTCAATGGGGATGAAAGAACATGCGGAGTTTGAGGATTTGAAGCAAAACAATAGCTGTGCTGTGTTGAAGGTTCTATGTGAACATTTCGGTGGGTTTCTGGATGGTACTTTTGATAAATCAGTGCCAGAAGAGGAGGAGGAAGAGCAATACGTATTGAGTAAGAGAGGAAGAAAGATCAGAGGTCGCATGGTGGAAGATTCACCAACAATACCGGCGAAAAGAGTCACTTACAGGAACCTTCAGCATAAGGGGAAGCTGAAGATCATAGTCAGAAAGATGAGAACCCCAATGAAGAAGCCTGCTACGAAATCACACGTCATGGAGTATCCAGAAGTCATTGAGGTGGATGATTCCAGTGATGAAGAAATGGAGCAAGAGTCCACACCAGCTGTGAAACAAGAACCGATGGAAATACCAACACCAGATATACCACCAATGCCACAGGATATTCACAGCAATATTCACAGATTTCCAGCTCCACAATTCGCATTCCCTCCACCACCAAGACCTAGAATACCCACTCAAGCTGGACAGTCTCCCTTTGACGCGATATGGCTCCGGAAGTTATCGTTAAGATCCAATGAATTTCAATCCTTCCAACTCAATGATGATGTATTAGATACGTTAAGCCTGGAGATCAGTGATGACGATGTGATGTTTCTTCGAGGTAAAATGATCTTGGACGATAGAAGATGGTGCATGCTAGTGAGGAAAGTGTATGACAAGATTACGAATACATGAAGGGCTAAGAGCTTACAAGGGAGTCAAGAGTCAAATGTATTTTTTGTGAATACAGAACCGAAACCAGTCGATCCAAAATCATAATTTATCGTACTTCCCAGCATCCAACTCTTCAAAGAATTCTTTAATAGAACTAGTTAATCTTTCACCAGCATCGACCAATTGTTCATTTGTATGAGCAGCAGCAGTAGTAATTCTGATAAAATTTGATCTCTTATTGGTAAAATCCAAGGATAAATCAGAGGCCATCTTGTTACCAAAGATGATAGCGACACCATTCATGATGGTCTTGAAACGAAGCTGTAATAGGACTTTCTCCCAAGTCTTTGGGTCTGGGAAACGCGACTCGATATTGATGTATAAGATCACAAACATCCCTGCATCTGGTTCAATGACGCTAAATTGACCCTTTCTGTATGCTTCTGAATCGTATAAGGTTTTCAATAACAGATCACGACGTCTGGTGTAATGTTTGGCAATCTTTTGCGACCACTTGATCCATCCATCGACACCACCCCATTGTTGAATGACGTTGTTGAAAACGATTTGGGAGACACCAGATGGAGAACGGGAAGAAACCTCTTGATGCTTGAAAATACGGCCTAATAAGTACTTGTTGGCCACGATGAAGCCTAGTCTTAAACCAGGAGCGAATAACTTGGAGAAAGTCTCTAATCTAACGACACGACCTTTGGTATCAATGGTCAAGTATGATGGAGTAAGGGTCTTTAAGTAGTCATCAACACTATAGTCTGACTTCTCATAGGGTGATTCGGTACCGTATTTTGGGAGAACCAAATAACCGTATGGATCATCCTCGACAATGATGAAGTCATGCTTTTCAGCTAATTTTAGGATCTTCTTTCTTGTTTCCAATGATTGGGACAATGCGGTTGGATTTTGACCTGTTGGGATGGTGTATAGAGCTCTTGGCTTTGGTTTATCCTTGTATTGAGATTTGTCCCAGTTGGTTAGCAAATCATCCAACCATTCTGGATCGATACCTTGTTCGCCATCTTCCGGCTTGATGTTTAGTTTGACAGGGACCACAGTACCGTTGAAACTTCTTGCAGTGTTGTTGAAGACTGTGAAAGTGAAGGCCTCAACTAGCACGGTCCCACCATCTTCAACTAATAAGTCAGACACTTTGTACAATGAATCACCGGAACCATTGGTAGCAATGACATCCCAGTCTGGATAAGCTGGGGTATGAGCCTTTTGGATCAATTCCTTTGCGAAGTTTCTAACTTGTGGGAACCCGTCAGTCCAAGAGTATTGCAAACCTTGCGCTATGTCGATAGTCTTGTCGTCCTTGGTGTAACGATAAGTGTGATTGGTATACTGGTCATTCAACTGATGGACAATCTCCTCGGAGTTGATGTCGATCTTGTTCTTCAACGCGTTTCTCTTCTCATAATCCAGGTGCTGGAAAGGTTCGTTGATCAAGTTTAAATGGATGGATTCCACAGGGAAGAAGCCTTCATCTGGGGTACCACCAGCCAAATTCAAGGGGTTCTCATGTTGGACAACATCGGACGGGACGTCAAAGGAGTAAAAGGACTTGGTCACCCTGTCACGTGAGCGTTTGGCGATCAATGGGGCATACACTGCTTCGTAGTCGATAGTCATTTGTGCTATTGTTTCTTTCTTTTGCTTATGTCTCGGGTTTTGAATATACCAGGATTAGCGATTAATTAATGTCCTTTTTATATCAAAAATTCCCAAAGTGCGGCAAAGTGCGGCTACTTATCGGTTTTGGGTTCGGCTCTAGCTTCAAGCTCCTTAAACAGATGACAAATTAAATGAGAAACAGTGAAGAAGATGTGGATTCTTCAACTAGGAAAAGCCTTGTTAACAGGCCAATGGCCAACTCATCGTCACTGACAGGTGCCCGTCCACACTTCCTGGCCACAGTTCTCGGTGATGGAAATCCACAATTGACGTCATCTTTTCTTTCACACTAAATTTCTGTAGTGGAGTTGTTTCATGTCGGAAAGATAAGGGAAACGCTCGGAAAAACGCTCGGCTTTGAACAAATCAAAGAAAGGTTGATCCTAAAAGAGGAATGAATCTCACTATATATACTTGGTGTCTTTATCCAGTCAGTGTACAGATTTATCATTCTATCATTCTATCATGTCTGTATATAAGTCATCCTATCCCAATGCACTCTCTTTGCTAACCAAAACGTGGCTCCCAACCTCTTGTAACCAGCTCAACTCCACAACGCTAACGTTTCTAGCATAACCTTTAGTAGTATACACGTAATCCGTATACATCACCGCATCAGCCTTCCGCCCAAAGATCAATGATGAAGGGTGTATGGAGATCAGTTGACCAGTAGTGGTGGTTCGGTATGATCTGTCAGGCATCCCAATGGCGGTGTTGGATATGAAACCCGATAGAAATGATTTCAAAACTGCTGGGATGTCCAACGGAGATTTTTGATCGTCATCGTCATCATCATCATCGTTTTCTTTGTCGAATAGATATTTGTCCTTTGTAAGCGAGATCATGTATTGTCTGATTTGGTTTCTGACACGCAGGACATTCTTGAATCCACGATGTGACACTGCAAGTTCCTTACACCATTGGACTCTTTCTTCATTATTGTCGAATTGTAAATAGAAATCCAAAAGCTCTTTCAACATCATCAAATCACCGTACTTTGTTCCTAAAACACACATATTTCTTCTTCTTTCATTAACATCATCACGTTGTTCAGATTGTGGGTTCAAGATCAAATTGTCAACGGAGAGACAGGAAACAATGTCAATGACTGGATCCAGGCAACCATTTGTGTGAGCAGTCAATAAAATTGCAGATAGTTGTGGTTCTAGTGGTAATATGGCCATTTTGACCCCCAATTCAGTGATCTTCCCGGATTCATCAAGGGCTTTCAAGTGGTATAGTTGGGTCAAGGCAGATACTAATGAGTCCTGACCAGGGTGTTCTAACCATGACCAATTCAAGACATCGTCAACACCTGCACGCTTCAACATTAAAACTGGCGAGGTCACATTGGATCTGGCGATCTCTGGTTCCGTTTGTGTAGGCAATTTCAAATAATCATCCTCAGTGAATAGTCTAAAAGCCTTCCCTTCACGTTCACGACCAGCTCTACCAGCTCTTTGCGTAGCTGATGCCTTGGAGATAGGAGCAGTCAACAATGTAGAAAGACCTAGCTGATGTCTCCAAACTTTCACTTTTCTCAACCCAGAATCAATAACATATCTAACACCAGGCACAGTGACGGAGGTTTCCGCAATGTTAGTAGATAGGATGATTTTCCTTCTTCTGGGCTTTACAGGAAGGAAAACCTTAGATTGTTCTGATGGCGGTAAAGAGGCATATAAGGGTAAAGGAACGATCAATGGTGCTTCCCTTGGAAGACTTGGAGCAATTCTTTCCAATAGTTGGACACATTTATCAATCTCTTCCTGACCTGGTAAAAATACCAGTATATCACCTCCCAGTTCACCGTTGTTCACTTGAATAATGGCCTTGATGGATGCATCAACAACGTCATCAACTGAGTTACCAAGGTATAATCTATCAACTTTGAACATACGACCTTCGACAAACAAGATATCTGCGTCATTGAAGAATTTGGAGAATTTCTCAGCGTCTAGCGTAGCGGACATGATGATCAATTTCAAATCTTTTCTCTTTTGTAGTAGCTCTTTTAAGAAACCCATCAACATATCAGTCAACACAGTACGTTCATGGGCTTCATCAATAATGACAGTACTGTATTGTGGTAAGTCACTAGAAACCATCAATTCTCTCAGCAGCATACCATCGGTCAAATATTTTAGCTTCGTATGATGTGTAGATTTGTTATCAAATCTAACAGAATAACCAACTTTAGCACCTAAGGCGGAACCTGCTTCTTCAGCAACACGTGTAGCCAAGTTGATAGCGGCAACACGACGAGGTTGTGTCACAGCAATGGCCTTGGTGTTGTATGGTAATAAAAATTGAGGGATTTGCGTAGATTTCCCTGAACCGGTCTCACCAATTAACACGGTGACTCTGTTCTTTGTCAATCTTTTCAACAATTCATCTTTGGATTTGTAAACAGGAAGTGTCTTTCTGACTTCTAAGAGTTGATCAGCTTTGGCTCTTAAGGAATCTGGGGTGATGAGGGCTCTGGTGTCCCTTAGTAGTTCGTCTTCATCATCTGAGAAGAACTGGACGGTCTTTGGTTGTGGTTTGGATGCCTTTGGTTTAGACTTCTTGTATGCGTTAGGAGTATGTTTCTTGAACTCATCAATGGCAGAGGCCTTGGAAACTGAAGGCAAGTGTTCGTTCTTTGGCGTAGGAACTGGATCTTGTATGCTCACATCGATGCCGCGTGTCTGTAAATCGTCACTGGTACTTTTTTTCTTTCTTCTTCTCTTCTTCTTCTTTGATTCCGTCTCTTCAATGGTGGTGATGGCCTCCACTTCTTTAGTACTGTCTGTCGGCTCACTGACATCTTCCTCACTAAACTTGGTGTGTGCTCTCTTCTGAACGGCCATCGCAGTTCTCTAAATAGCTCAAACCAGCACCTGGACTTTATGTCTCTTGAGTATTTACATGAACCAATTTTTTTTTTTTTGCCCGAAGCTCATCAAAGAATTTTCCACACCAGCCACATTACGTAATATGCACTAGCCACATATTTACTGTGCAAGAGAAAACAAGAAAAAAACATGATCCAACTTGGAATTTAACTATAACAGAGTCCTTCTTCTTCCATAAGCTCAAACCACAGTGAAAAAAAGACCAGAAACGAGGACACAGCAGAACAATGCCCCCTCGCATACGCCCTGCGACGACGCTATGTGTGGTTCTAGGTGTCGCCTTTGCCTTCCAACTCGTGGCAATTCTGTCCGTCCCTGTCACCAACTCCATATATCTGTCCCATTACCAAGGCTACAAGTTTGGCGTGTTTGGTCTATGTTATAACAAGACGTGCTCTGAGATCCGAATCGGGTATAGTGCGAACAGTATTGATGATCTGAAGGGCTTTTCACTACCTTCTAATGCCCGGCATTCGGTTTCCAAGTTGTTGATTGTTCATCCAATTAGTGCTGGTTTCACACTTTTGTTACTGATAGGTTCGTTTTTGCTGCACTGGCATGGTCCTTCCTCTTCTTTAAGATACTTGTTCTTCCTGCTATTATGGACTATACCAACGTTCTTATTATCTCTATTGTCGTTCTTGGTCGATATCTTATTGTTCATCCCACATTTGGCCTGGGGTGGTTGGATCATGTTGGCCTCTACCGTGTTGATAGCCATTTCTGGTGTGCTGTTCTGCATCATGAGGAGAACTAAGTCATCTAGAAAGTCTGCGAAGAAGATGGGTAGATCTAACACTTTTAACGAGTACCAAATGGCTCCATTGAGCTATGGTATAGGTACAATAGATGGTGGATCAGTCTCAAAAGTCACCAGTGAAGACGATGAGGCTAAATCATTCGTTCATGATGGTAATAACACATTTAACCTTGAAAATTCCTTTCAACACACTGAGAACGATGACCTGAACAATTTCCCACAGACAGAGATTTATAACACCATGAGAAACGAGAACAACAACAGTCAACAGAGTCGTTATGCAGAGGACGTTTTGGCTCCATTACAAAGTTCATATCGTGGCTATTCAGAGTATAACACGTTTGATAACACCAACGCATATCGTTCTCCAAAGATCAATACACCTGATCAATTCATCAATCCTATTCCGCCTTTTGGCGAAGATGCCATACAACCTTCAGCTGCGGAGATTTCGACTCCATTGATACAAAGATCACAAGACCAATCGTCTACTCCATACCCTACAGGCATCCCACAAGCTGCTTTGGTTGACTTGCCTGGACAGCAAAGAGTGGCGCCATACGCGACTTCTGAATTTGCATCATCTTCATCCAACTTATTACCTCCCTCATCACCATCAAAACCACTAGGTCCACGTCCTATGCCAAACTCTGCAACTGATCTAACTGCACTGGACACCAATGCCCCATACCCTAGAAGTTCCTATCAGGATGAAGAACCAGAATTTGGATTTGAGTCACCTTCTAAGACGGACTTCACCGCGCCTTTTGTTATCTCTGAACCTGAAGTTGAGAGAAAGCCGACTTACAGAACTGCCATTGAGCAGAAGTTGAATGAATTACAATCAACGCCGATCTCAGATAGTTTGGTCTCATTAAACAGTGCAAACTCCTTTGCAAGTGATCAAGTTGTGAATCAGCAAAGACAAATTGGCCCACTGAACGAATCAGATTTTGAGACTTCCTATGAAGATTCTACAAACATTGATACAACCATGGAAGATATCACCAACGTCGTCTCTGTTAATTCACAAGCTAACTCCGCCACGCTACCATCCACTGCATACTTCACTTCAGCTTCAACAACAAACAATGCAGCCATTTTCAACCTCGGTGTACCACTGATTGATGATGATGATGATGATGATGATCTCTACACTGTCTCTGCTACTCGTCAAGCAAACCAACAACCAGATGAGATTTTATATAATGACATCTACAAACAATCAAAACCAGGAATTGAAGATGAGTTACTACCATCAGGGGATAATCTTGCTCCAATTGACGCAACCTCATCTACGTACTCATCCAGAATCCCGTCAAGAGTCCCATCAGTGGCGGCCACACCTGTGAATGATCAATTCCCAAGGGAAGTCCACCGCCAGGTTGGAACCATCCCTGAAGATTCTACCATTCAGGATACCACACATTCAGATTACAGTGCGCAGGAATACCCGTTCCCTGATCCAATGGAAAAGAGAACAACACCAGCTCCAAGTTTCTCCAATGAGAGTACACTAAGTTCAACATTCACATCTGTCTCTCAGAGAGGTATCAATCCAAAATATTTAGAGAAACATGACCCAGCGCAATACAATCTATATTTACAAAGACAGATACAAAACCAATTACAACCAGGTGGTATAAGTGGTGGTGCCCCTAATTCTACATTCTTGCGTCAAACAACAGCATCACCCCAACAACAGAAGAACAAAGCTAGTATACAAAGACCAACTACCTCTGATCTTTTGATAGCTTCTAATCCAGACTTCACCGTTGCAGCAAAGAATAGAAGGAAAAAATGATGGATAAACGGACGATTAAACCTTTTCCTTGACTTGTAGAAAACAGAAGTTTCCGAGGATTCAAAGATTTTTGTGTCAAAGTTTTGGTTTGAAGCGATGTGCTCGATTTCCGCGAATTCTTGATTTTAGACAACAGAAGGAAAAAAAAGCCTGATGAATCCCACTTAAACGAAAGATCTGAAGAAGTTTTTTCTGACAGTTATTGCTGTTGTGATGTTGACGGCGCTGTCGCTGAAGGCCAAAATTGGGATTGGACTGCTGTTCTCGTACACTTCCTATGCTGCATTTGTCTCATACCGCGCCAACCTAGAGATCACAAAGAGGTCCAACACTGACAATCTAAGAAGTCAGAGATCCAAGCTTCAAGAGACGGTACATGATGATACCCCTGATGATTACATCAAGGATAAGTACTCCAGTTTTACGGTCGCTGGTAGGTTTGAAAATCCCTTTGAAGAGTACAGAATCCAGACTTTGTTCGAGTTCTTTCTCACTAGAATACTGGAGCTATTCGAAGGCCGTAGCCGTGGTGGGTTACCATTGTCTAAAGAACAACTGAGAGAGTTGCTACCCGTCCACACACCAGATTATGAGTTGTTGCAAGAGAGCTCGCTCAAGCATACCACGGGGAAGGCCCTCGACTCTGCAGTTCCTGGTTTAAAAGACCGTTTGACATTCACTTGGTTAGGCCAGAGTTGTGCGTTCGTTCAAATATCAGGTGTCAACTTTCTTACGGATCCATTATTTGCTAACTACTTAGTAAATCCATACTTGGGTCCAAAGAGAATAACACCATCTCCTTGTGAATTGAAAGATTTACCTACCCCAGACTTTGTCCTTGTGAGTCATAATCACCCTGATCACTTGGACTTGGATGCTGTTAAGGAATTGAAGAATCAGACAACCTGGATCGTGCCATTAGGGATCCGTAAGCTTTTAGCTAAGAAGGGGATTTATAACATTATTGAATTGGACTGGTGGGAACGTGTCAGGTTAAACGTAAAGGAAGACCCAAGTAGCGTTTATGAAGTTGCCTGTACCCCAGCTATGCATTGGTCTGGAAGATCCTTATTTGATTCCAATCGGACCTTATGGTGTTCTTGGGTTGTATTGAAGAATGGAAAACCTGTTTTCTTCCACGCTGGTGACACTGGGTATGTTCATGATTTGTTCCAAAAAATCAGTGAAAAATACGGTTCTGGCTGCTCTTTAGCTATGCTCCCTTGTGGTCAATACTGCCCACAATGGCATCAAAAACCACGTCACATTAACCCACAAGAATGCATTAAGATTATGGAAGATATGGGTGTCAGAAAAGTCTTTGGTGTACATTGGGGTACGTTCGTTCTAAGCTCCGAACCGTTCCTTGAGCCTAAACTACAATTGGAATCTTTGGCGTTTAGACTTGGGAAAGTTCATGATGTGTTCGCCCCTGCTTTTGGTAAAACAATTGTTATGGATTTGAATGAGAAGGAACAAGCCAATTCTTTGAGCATAAGAAATGGTAAGACTACTCTTTTGAAGTGATTAGATTTGCAATAGATATTTTGTGTGAGAGAGAGAGAGTGTGTGTGTGTTTTTCTGTTTCTCATACAACCAATAGATGATAGTGAGATTTCATGATTTGAAACCTAGTCAGTAAATACTCGATGCTCTCTCTTGCCTTTTGTTCTCTCAAATGGTTTCGAGATATATAAGTCTTCTACCTGGGTCTAAGGCGCATTTCCAATAATGCATTGTATTTCAAAATCTTTTTTCAAGGTATGATAACACCTTGAAAATAGAGTTATAAACATTTGACTTCATGAATAGACGGTGATGGCACATAATCGCAATAACCATTTCTTCTGTAGCATCTCCTGTTGTTTATTGAGTGTTTTGTTAATATCAACCAGGATAACCTTTTCTTTCCTTTTAGTTCTAGAAATGTTACTTGTTGTTCAAGATGCGAACAAATACAATGTAATGAAGCTAGTAGTCTTGTGGTGGGATGTACTGAATGAGAACTTTCTTTGAATTCAATAGGAGCAACTTTAACCAATTTGGCATAAACTATCACATAGTAAGGGCAGCTATGCTATTGAAAATGGCGTTTGCATTTGAAGTGGTGATGAGATCTTGAATGAGGAAAAAATTGTAATTAATCAACTTAAACCTCTAATGGTGATCGAAGAACTCCCAGATTTCAAGTTTAGCTGAAAAGTCGTATCTTTGAACCATTCTTCTTCGTAGAGATACCATTCCTCTGGGGTTTCACCTGCTTTTGGCTCTCTATCAACTCAAAGAATACCTCATGGATCTGCCTAACCGTATCTTTATCCAAGTCCGGGCCTAGTGACTTAATTCTAACAAGGTTGGCCTTTGGTCTAGGACCGTTGGTCTTGACGGGCACTTGACCTGGGTGCTGGAAACCAGTTGTTGTTGTTGTTCTGGGAATGGTTTGCACTGGTGTGAGGAAATCCACAACTTTCTTGATGACGAGATTGAGGGACGATGATTTGGACTTTGGCATAGTGTGCTGACTGTTTGAGATTGGTTGAGCAGCTTGAACTGACATTTTTGTATTCTTAGAATTTATGGACTTGTCTGTTTGGTTTGCTTTCTGGGGTACAGGTTGAGAGCGTAGGCACGACTCAAAGGGAAAACAATAAAAGTTGGGTTCTCTGTGGGTTCTAGAACCAAATATCGTTCTTTTAGTTGGTCAAAAATGTAAAGAAACGGGATAACCGTATGGTATTGCACTGTTCACTGTTCTTTGCAACGGTTTTTTGAGATACAAAAGTGTTCTTCAGTTTCTTCAGTTTCTTCAGTTTTTCAGTTTTTGATTATTTCCACTGATCATGCGGCTTTCTGGGGTACCAAAAGAAAGATAAAGTTGTTGGGCCCAATTTGGAGAAAATTGGCGAAAAAATATTGGAGGAACATGGAAAAACGTGGAAAAACTTGGAAAACTTTGGGAAATTCAAGCTCCTGATTGGCCCAACACTGAAGAAGAGGGGAAGATCTGTTTAGAAATGGATAAGACTTTTTCGTTTAAGTTTCTCGTATAAACTTTAAGTCGAATCTTATTGGAGGACATACGGAAAAACCTCCGCCTAGCCGTTTGATACCCCCTTTAAGCGTCATCCAAAGGGGCCATATATTAAGACTTCCAAGGTTTCCAAGATTTCCAAGAAGGATCTGGGCCATAATCATTGATTACATATCTACACTTTCCCAAGTTTTTGCCCATGACATAACTCAAAGACTTTACTCAAGGACCATAAAGATCTTTCAAGGTTTTGTGGATTTCTTCTTGGACTGAATTGCTTAATGAAGATCTATAGAAGCACCAGATACCAGACAAACTGCTAAACTGCAATAAATCCTAGAAGGTCCGCTGACCTCACCTTGAAGGGACTCCTGAACTGTTATCAGCCCCCTCCATATCATCAGTACCTAGCATCCTACTCTCCTAGAATGACCCAAAATAAGATATTATTTACCCAGTAGAAAGTCAGAACGTGAATCGATGAGCCAACAGTAGACGTTTACCTCTGATTAATACATTGCTTCAATGGTGGTACTTCAGGCCCAAACATGCAGGGAAAATGAGCTTGTGCATGAGGTAGATGTAGATGGTGAATATGGTGTTCCTAACCCAGTTCAACCCACTGCCATGACTACAACGCCTGTACCTCACATATCAGGCAAGTGGAAGAATGCATCTCAGTTCAATCTTGTCAGAGATACTAACAAGTGAACTCAGACGAACAGACAATACTGGTTCAGGTCCACAGTGTACTAGCCTTGTTGCGGAGATTGCTCTGAGTTATCAGGCTGGAACTTCAGATCGTTCAGCCTTCTTCCAAGTTGGTGGATATGCCAGCAAGATGATTACCGAAGCTATGAAAACAGAAAAGACTGAACGAAAGTTTCCAAAAGGAGTTCGACAACAAGAAGAAAGTAAATCTTGAGCTGAAGGAAGAGAATCTCCAGCTGAAGGCTGAAGCATCAGGGTTGACAGATCACAGGCCTCCGAGGTGGTGCTATTGAGAAAAGAGAGATCAAGATTGAGATATCAGCTAAAGAAAGCGTCATCAACTTCACACAAAGAACAGGGGTCAGCAGTTTCCAGCAACACCGGTAAAGCGTCTTTGCAACCCATCGTGTTTGGAGATCAAATTCAGTCGCTTGAGAAACACACGGATTACTCAATCCTTCTATTTTCAAAGCATCAACTCCTGTGATTCAGAATCAACAGAAATGGCAACTGCTTAAGAAGAGGGATAAAGAGGCGATATCACTGGCCAATCAAATCACCTCACTGTATGCTAAAGAACTCGCTGTCGTGCAAGATGGTGTTTTCTTCGACTCTTTTGACCTGACAAATATGCTGTGTACACTTCGAGAACAGATAAAAACCTATATCACTCGAAGAAGGAACATCTGTCATAACTTCCATCGAAGAAACAACTTCAAATCCACTTACAAAAGATGGCAGTCACACAGTGACCCGAAATTTGTCCCCTATTTTGCCATGAACCAATTAGAAGATCCATGCATATCCAAATATTCATGGGGAAAGAGCTCAGGTCAAACCACGAATGGAGCCTGATCGTTCATGAGTGCAAGGTTGGAAACATCATTGCCAGACTTCAAGCAAAAGATTCCAAGAAGAAGAAAGAGCATGCATCTGGTACCTATCGAAAAAAAGACTTCATAGCTAAGTATGCAAAAAACTTCTATAAACTTAGTAAGAACATCGGATTGTTCAAGCTCTTTGTTATTATGACCAAGAAGACAAACCTATTTGCCAAACCAACAATCCTCTCCTTGCTGGGGATCTTCTACTTGAACAAGAATGACCTCATCACTACCACCAATTCCGCAACGTTAAGATCTGATGATGACATCGGCCACAATGATAAGAATGTTGCATCAACAGCAATATTATTGGGAAATTATTTGGTATCTTTGGGGTAAGTTGGAAGAGGTTAAACAAAGACTGGAACTGGGCATTGATATCTTCAAATTCACAGATTACGCGTTCTAGAGCATAGCCAGTGTAAGAGCAGCATATGACAACCCTTATAACACTGATCAATTAGAAAGAACAGCAACTGGCTCGCAGCCACGAGGTCAAAGAAGACAAAAAGGATTTCAAAACGAACGTCAAATTGCCAGAGTTAAGAGGAGAATAGGTAGAACCTTCACTATGAGAGAGGAAAGTTCTTAAAAGGGGTTGCTGCAGCAAATGCACCTGGCGCAAGGAAGATGGCATCTAGATTACGGATGGTGATGAGTAGTAATATTAATGAACGGCGGTGATACTATGACGTTGATGAAAAGCACTAGGTTGTAGTGTTACTATCCATTTACGAGATTTTAAATCTCTGCAGATCTGATAGATCGTAGACACAGCGTTTATGGAAGAGTAACACTCACTTGATAATGCAGACGTCACCCCAAATAGTACAACTATTCAAAGCTCAAAGTACACAGTGCACACAGTTAAGGCTGCTGTCCGATTCACCGACTCAATACAGTTTACATATACTTGTCACACTTAGGTGAAATCAGTCACGTGAAAGCTCTAGAAGAAGATCACAGTGTATCAACAGATTACGTAATCCTACCAAAAAAAGATAAACAGCTCCACATAATTAACAAACGCCAGTACACACACCAAACCATGTCCCAATTCTACCCTGTAATACTCCAAATTGGGTCCAAGAACATCACAGCTGGGTTTGCAGGAGATTCAATACCGACAGTTCGCCAAACAACGTCTGAATACCCCCAACTTCGGTGGAGTTATGACGTTCTCAACACTGACATGCAAGAACTGGAGATGAACTTAGAACGCGTCATCCACGACATTTATACCAACTATCTCCTCATAGACGCCAAAAGATGCAAAGTATTGGTCTTGGAGAAAGTTCTGCTTCCAAAACCGATCAAAGAAGTCTTAACTAAGGTGCTGTTGTTCCACCTACATGCTCAATCGGTGATGTTCTACCCTGAGCCTGTGATGAGCTGCGTTGGTGCAGGTTCGCATTGTGGTATAGTCATTGATCTTGGATGGTATGAGACTACCATTACCCCTGTATATGACCTACGAGTGCTTTACAACCACGCGAAGAAGACGATCAGAGCTGGGAAGTCTATCCATGATGCTATTAAGAAGGAAACTGGGTTCACTACCCTGTTGGTTGATAAGTTTATTACAGAGGTTTCATTTTGCCAGGTAGACCCACAAATTGGTGATGATGGTAATGATATTTTCACTTTTTACAGTCAAGAAGTGAACAATTGTCTACGGTATGCCCCTTATGAGCATTTATTCAACCCCTCTGACACTGAAGACGATGATGATCACAATATCCCAAGACTCATCCACGACATTCTTAAACAGCTGAACATAGATCTACGAGGCTCCCTGTTAGACAAGATTATCATCACTGGTGGTCTGAGTCATATTCCTGGTGTGAAGTCTCGGATCATGAAAGAACTACAAGAGTTCAAACTCTCTGCTATCAAGAGTCTAGGGACTTGGGAAGGTGCTAGTCTATACTGCTCTACTGCCTTGATGTCCCCCTCAATCACACATGGGAAGCTGAATGAATTGAGCAGAGATAAATACTTGACTGGTGAGGCGGGCTTAATCGACTGGGTTGACCAAGTTTACCAAAAGTGAATAGAAAGCTATAAAGAGCGCCACTGGGATACAAGGGATCATTACTCCAACATGAAGACTTCATCATCTTCCAATAGAAAAAGATGATGACGATATATGAATGCGAGTTCCATAGGACTCTGAGATTTTGAATGAAGAAAAGATGGGTGTGGGAGAACCTTACCAGAGTCGTTGACCGCAAAACGTATTCAATTGCTCGATGAAAACATAGTAGGGCATGTAGTCATGAGCAACCCCAAAACAGGCTTTCACCAATAGACCACTCTCTAGTACGGGGCTGTTCTTTTGACAACCAAGTTTAAAATATACATACAGTCATTAAACTAAATACCTAGTTTCATATACCATTGGCTCTCCAACCAATACCCTTCAAACTCACCAGCTCTAATGACCTCAGAGTCTTGCAGCCATTTCAAGACTAATGATAAATCCTTCTTCGACAATAACGGCTTAGTGATGGCCTCAATACAAGTCTCGGTGATACCTGGTTGTGATAGCAAGATGGTCACAATTACACGCAAAACTCTTTGCCAGATAGATCTGTTAATTTCACCTTTGATATCAATCCATATGTGTGAGCATGGCTTGCCCTGTGGGACAGTCACTTGTTTCTCTGTCTTCTCATTTATCAAATCCTTGTTACCAGCTGTCAAGATAATATCACTATCCAATTTCTCTCTTTCTAAAGTTCTTGCTTCATAACCGGTTAGCACTTCCTTTCTGTAATGGTCAACACGGGTCAAGTTCAAAGCCTGGTCTTTCAACAGTTCCAATATCGGCACCATGATGGAATTGTCAAACACCTGATCTAGGATGATAGCTTTGTTGGATGCTAACAGCTCTTTTAGCATGCTTTGGAACCTTGATGTCTTGTAAAGTTGGAAATCAAAAGTATGATCATCTAGTAAGGTATTAATTTTATCACCTAGGTAAATCTTGTTATCAAGACCTGAAATTACAATATCACGGTCTTTTGTCATCTGAAGGAACACGTTATTGAGGTCGTCTTCTGTAAATTGATCCAACACTGTCAGTTTCTTGATGTCCAGGTTGTTCCCACTGGCAACAATAGCAATGATGATATTCTTGATGATTTCCTCCTTGGATAATTCCTCTTCTTCCTCCTTCATTGGAATTTCATCATATGTAAACACCTTGTTGACCAAATAGTGCTCTCTTTGAACCATGGAATTATTATCATACTGATTCATTGCTTGAGTCTCACCAATTTTAACAAAATTGTACTGTTTGAAATTCTCGTCAATGTCAGCAAACAACTTCTCACCTGTCTCTTCGACGCCGGTCAAGCTTTCTGAATCAGACCAGATCTTTACCAACTCGTTCAAGTTCAGATTTTCAACATCTTCCATGTTGATCTTCCCCTCTTTAACAGCGGTCAATAGTATTCTCTTCCAGTTTCTTCTTGCAAGTTTCAAGCCTGTTTGACCCATCATCATCCTAACTCTTGGCCATTTCATTCTCAAGACGTCAGTATCAATATTCAGCAATTCAGCGATCTTCTCCCAATGGATTTGATTCTCATTGATGGTTTTGCAAATGACAACAGTTTTGAATAACAAGATGGTCTCTTCACTGTTCAACTGAGAAATATTTCTCTTCTTTCTTGCACTGTACGATTTTCTTGTCTTAATGGCATTGTTGTTCAAGACCTCGTCCTCTTGGGCCTTCGCTAGCTTCTTGGATTTCCTAGATGTTCTCAGCTTTGATTTGAAGTTGGCAAAGATATCATCAGTAGTGGCATTCTCATCCAATTCTTCCTTGGCTTCAATTCTAGCAGTATATTGCTTCTTATCCTTTGGCTCTTTGATTCTTGGCTCTTTAACTTTTGGCTCCTTGACCTTCTTGACACGTTCTTTCTTGACTTTTGGAGCTTTTGGTATTGGTGGGGGAGATACAATTGGTGGAGGCACAGTATTGAAGGTCTCCCGGAGTTCAGTGTCGAAGAAATCAATATCAAGGCTGACCTCATCAACTTTTTTCGATGCACCTCTCTCATTCTTCTTTTGGTTCAATGATCTTTCAAGTTGTAAAACAGCTTCTACATCGACATCTTTGGTGGCTAACAATTCGTACTTCAAATTACCTTCAACGTCCACGGTGTGTTCTTGTCTGGTAATCTTCCCTTGAGTAATCAACCCTTCCAGATCACTTCTGAACGTTTTAATGTCAGTATTGTACCCTAGTTCATTTCTCAGCTCATTCTTAAACTCATGATCATTGACCCTGACACCATCACTATCATTCAAGATTCTCAAGATAGCAGCTCGACGTTCTATGGCCTTGAAAGAGAGGCCTCGGATTCCATCAATCTCTAAGATCTTAAAGTCCGCTCTATCATCTTTTGTGTTCTCTCCCTCTGTCTTTGCAGGTTTATCTGTCCTCTTTTCTTTTACCTCTTGACTTTCTTTTTGTGCATCAGTCATCACAACGTCTTCGGAACCTTTACTGACCTTTCTTTTCTTTGTCTCCTTCTTTGTTTCTTTCTTTTCTCTGACTTCACCTTTCTTAGGCCTACCCCTCTTAGTTGGCTTACTCAAACCTGCAGCCTTTTCAGAAGCGTTTTGTTGTTCTCTTAGTATCTGTTTGATTTCTGGGGTCAATTTAGAGCCTGAACCATACCAAGCTATCTTCTTTGCTCCATGGTCAATATAAAGATCAACCCTTGAGTTCAAGGCACTGTAATGGGTCTTTTCAAGTGACTTAGTCGTTACCAACTTCTTGGTCTTGTAAGGAGGTAAAACAGCACCATTTGGATTCACTTGCTCGCCAGATAGCTTGACCCAATTTGGCTTTGTTATGTAACGATAGAACTTGACACGACCTTGGAAATCATAATGCCTTATCAAACCGTAGTTTTCAATGAATTTATGCTTTGGTTTCTTTGGATCACTGATGTAACTTTCTGTCAATTTGGAAAACAATTTAGTGTATTCAAATCCAAACACTTCTTCAATAAGATAATTTGAAGAGCAGCCAGCGATGCCGTGTTTCTCAACAACCTGATAAATTTGATTCTGATATGGGAAAAAGCGGTTGAATGAGGGAATGTGTAAGTTTGATTCGGATGCTTCAACAACTTGTAAGTTAATAACACTCTTCAATGAGGTTGAAGGTTCTTCGTCTTCCAATTCTCTCAACTCATCATCGATAAGCTCGTCATTGAATTCAATATCATCTTCTGGTTCTTCGACTTCATCAACATCCTGGACAAAGTCCTTCAAATACTTCACTGATCTGAATTTCTTCGTTGGTGACACTGGAGAAACGACAAGGACTTTTGAGATATAGCCTCTGATATATAAATAGTTGATGCATGACTTGAAGATTCTCTTGTGCTTGATGGTCTTGTCTAGTTCGAGTTCCCTCCTTAAATCATTCAACTGTCTGATACCGGATCTGGCAGCTTTCAAAGTGTTGACTATCTTTTCTTTGAGATCTTTCAGATTGACCGTGATCTCTTCTTCTTGGCCATTAATGGAGATACCTTGCAATTTGGCAGGGTCAAAGGATTTCAACAGAATGAACAGGGACAAAGTTCTGCCACCTTTCAATATCTGGATTTTCTTTATGAGATGACTGATAGCTTTGATTCTAGATGTCAAACTTCTAGCATCTTGACCCGTGGCTCTGACCAAGTGAAAAGAATCAATACCGTCTTCTCTATTCTTAGCAATCTCCACTAATAACTGGAACGCAGATTCACCAATAGGGTTGTTCTGCTTAGGAGCACCCGTCAATATGATCCACTGGTAGCCCTCTTTGACCCTAATACCGAAGTCCTTTTGATTGGGATATGTGTCTGGCCACTCTTTTACAGTGAACTCGTTCTTTTCGATATCAACTGTCTTGCCACTCTTCTCACGAATTGTTTCAGTGTTTTCAACGATGATACCACCCTCCAGGTTCTGGTTACCTTTCAACCACGAATACACGATTTGTTGATATAGCTCATCAATCTCATTGTCCAGCTTGACGCGTAGCAACTGCCACAATTTAGCAAACTTCATCCCAGAAAACCCCTGATATGTGACTTCCTCTAGCACGGAGTCCACTACTTTGTCCGGGTACAACAATGTCATTGTTATCTGTGAGTGAAATGACCTTTTATGCCCTTTTCAATGGTTAAATTGGTTAATTTGTTAATTCTTTGCTCCCTATGCGATTCGAACCAAGCAGAAAAGATCTAAAGAATTTCGCGAATGCGTTCGATACAAAAAAGGATTCGCGGATTTCTTCACCGACAAATTGGAAACTGACACGAAACAAAGCGAAACAAAGCAAAGATGCCCATCGGTTTTGCCACAATTCACGGGCCAAAAGCGCAGAAATGAGTCAAAGACAAGTCGATCCAGTAGCTGTGAACGTTGCCAACTTTCTAAAGGACCACAAACAGCTGAAGCAGCGTCAAGGTTCACTTCAGGGAAACACTGTCGACTTCTTCAGATTCAAGAGAGCTCAACGTTTGTTGCTAAGTGACGAATACAAGACGAAGTCTGAGAACCCAAAGAACCAGCTCCCTCCTATCACCAATGATGACCAAGCAAAGAGTCTGTTTGCTCATTTGATTAAGAACCAATTGTTACTGCCAGGCCAGAAACTGCATACACAAGAAGCCAGAGAGAAGAACTTGAATCCAAAGAAAGGTACTCCAGTTTTCCTATTGAAACAGAATGCTGAGCTAACACCAGATGAGTACTACGTCTGGTTCTACAAGAAGACAAACCCATGGGACTTGGTGAAAGGCTTCGGTATCGTTGCTGCAATCTTCACATTGATTTTATTCCCATTATGGCCATTTTTCATGAGGAAAGGTGTTTGGTATCTATCCATGGGTTGTTTGTTCTTGATCGCTTTGTTCTTTGTCGTTGCCATTATCAGGTTGATTATATTCTCAATCACTTATGTTGTTCTGAAACCTGGTTTATGGATCTTCCCTAATTTGTTTGAAGATTGTGGGTTCTTTGAAAGTTTTGTTCCGTTATACGGCTGGCATGAAAGTGAATCAGAGAAGAAAGCCAAGAAGAAGGCTTCTAAGGCTGCTAAGAAAGCTTCCACTGCTACATTTGTTTCAACTGCCTCTTCAAAAATTGAAAATGTCAACTCTACCACCACTTCATCGTCCAAAGCTAATGAATCAACCACTACCAAACGTAAAGTCACACTTGAAGAAGTTGATGAATGATTTTATTTAGAACAGAAATGAAATCCCCTCAGCTCGACTACATTCCCAATCAATTAACACTTCGTAGTCTTTCAGTAGATGATATATACAAGAAACAGCCTGATCACTTCAAACAAGTTGAGCTACGTAATATTTCCCTTTACCAACTCTTAACAGGAGAACCTGGCCATCAATCAATTGGTCAACGCTCAGCAGTAGGGAGTCTGTGGCCTCGACTCTTGTTCTTTCAAAACCTTCATAGACAGCACCACTAGCCACTAGTTTACGAGCTTCAGATTTGGAAACACCATGTAAATGGGCAACAACAGCACTATAAGGCTTACCGGCGAACTCTTCCTTGGAAATCTTCTTTAAAATGTTGGCATTGTTGAAGGCCTTCAATAGCGTGGCAGTGGAGATGTCTGGGTATGCTTGATCTGGGGGTGGGTACAAGATCGAGGTAACAACTTCCGCATCACGACTTGTGCCCACGCCATGAATCAAATCAGTGACTTCGGCAGCAAGAATACGTTGAGCAGTTCTCAAAGTTGGATCCTTTGCATGCTCTTCTAGGATAGACTGGATTTGTGATAGTGGTAAGATGGTGAAGATCTTTAACAATTTTTCAACTTCTGAATCTGGGGTCTTGATGAAGTGCTGATATAGTTCGAAAGATGGTGTCAATTCAGAATCAATGAAC